>BRDA01014413.1:0-148715 GCA_036984385.1 Crenuchus spilurus | reverse complement strand
ATAAATGAGTTTACCTTTTTGAATTCAATTATTAACTTAACTGAACTTTTTCACCATATAATTTTTTTTGGAGATGCATTAAATAATAATAATAATAATAAATAATAATAATAAATAATAATAAATAATAAATAAATAATAATAATAATAATAATAATAATAGTTGTTGTTAAGAGTAAGAATTCTACATATTCATTGTTCAATTTAACACAAGTTACTTCAGACTCTCTTGCATAAACCCTGACACCTCATCCTGAGCCTTCTTAGGGAGATGTACTGAAAAGAGAAAAGTATTTACAGATTTATAGCCTTTTAATCATTCATGGGGTTTGTATGTGTACACAAAAGCAACAGCGCAGTTGTTACATATTAATCATTACCCAGTTCCCTGTGCCCATGATAATCAAGACTAAGCACTGTTTATTTCCAGCCTCTGGAGCCCTTTCATCACATAATTGATATCCACCAACTCTTACCACAGTAGCTGTTCCTGAAAAGCAGCATTCAAACATTTGCTAAGAAAAATATGTTCTAATCAGTTCAGCACTTCAGCATTTTAATTCAGCTATTAACCTTAAGACTTAGTACACAGTAACGTCTACTAATTATTTAGTATGAAAGAAGGACTTGAGGGCCACATATAAGCCCTTAATGTTTAAAAAGGTAAGAAATAAAAGATTTCACAGGTCTTTTTTTATTTATCTCAGGTGGACCTGTCAAGAATCAGCAGCCATTCTCTCACCTGCAGTACAATGCCCATCCTGCTTTGGCCCAGGTCTGAAGCCGATGCCAAATCTGTGGATTATAGCAGGAGAGGGGCAGCTTAAGGCAGCTGTTTTGAGCCCAGAAACAAAATCATGAAGTGTCCCTTGTTTTCTGGCCAGCAGAGACATGACCAACAATGCATTGCATCAAGTACCACTGATTGCAATCACAGAAGCTCCAAAAAATCTTTCTTTCATTTAGGTGGGGAGCAATAGGGCAATATGGACAAACAGAGCGAGATGTTTCAATTAGTTGTGAGTGTTTAAATAGTTTAAACATCTAAAGTAGTACATTAAGATCTCACAGCAGCAGAGAACACTGTGAGCTTGCACTGAGACCTTTGAAATGTGCTCTCAATTCTTCATATCTGTGTTCATCCATAGAGAAGGAGCTGGGCTGGCTGGCAGGCTGCAGGCTGGAGGGCCACAGGGATGCTGAGTAGAGAATGCCTGGAATGTCCAGCCTTGTTTACAGCCTGGGTTGCTTCACACCTGCAGGTCATGGGGCTATCACCAGCCCCCTCTTCCCCCTCCTTTCCCTCTAAACTCCTCAGCCCCCCTCATTACACCAGGGTCAAGCTCAGAGGTGACCTAATTAAAAGCTCATTACATCACAGACAATCACCATTATCATGCCAGGTTGGGCTGTTAATCCATTAGAACTTCAGAGGCTCCTGAACCAAGCATCACATTCCAGCAGTCCTACATTAACACAAATACACACACACACACACACACACACACACATACATTCTGTCTCATAACACATAACACATACATTACCAGCTCCCCCACATCACCCATCACCTGCCTGACAACTGCAAGAGTCCTTCACTACACACACAAACTCCACGCATGCATGCACACCCATTACCAGCTAGACACTCCGCAGGTCAGTTGCCTTGGCTAATCACAAGGGCTGTGAGAAGGCCTAAAAAGGGGGTAACTCCCTCCCACCTGTAACATACAACACACTCCATCGTGACCACCGTGAACGTCTGCAATCGGTCGCGAGTGTAAAACTACCATCTGTGTTGCTATTCCAAATCCAGAACGTCACAGAGCTATGCGTTTGAGTAATGTCGGTGGACACAAATCTAAAACACACTGATCAAACAGGTTACGGTTCTCTGACATAAACCATCATGTGGAGCTCTAACTCCAGACCATCATAACTCTTCCCATCCAGGAATGCACTGTTCCAAATGTAGGACTAAGGTTCACTAACGCAGGTGCTGGTGAAGAGCAGAAGGATGACAAGGAAGTGAAATATTGACCGTATTCAATCCAGCTGGAGGATGGTTACATTTTCAAACCACACACAAACACAAACGCGGTGGTTTGCCTGTTGGCAGTCGGAGACGGACAGAAGCAAGGATGTTAGCTAACTGTAAAGCCAGTGAGAAGCTTTCCTCCTCTCTTCCTTGCATGAAAGGGAGCATTCAAATGAAATGTATTTCCTATCAGGGGAGCCAACACACAAATCTTCAGTGTCAACGAGGTTTGGGCCAGTCCCACACATTTGGGCCCCTTTTGAAGACTTATGGAGGGAAACGGCGTCAGGTGCCTCCGGTTTTTATACGAGCAGGCCTCTGTAAAAACTCTACCTGTGTGTGTTTAGACTGCTGTGTTTGGTGTGAGGCAAACTTAAACCATGTTTGTTCTTCTATTTCTAACTACACCTGCAAAAGACAGCATATGAATCCAAAACAAATTCTTTTCTCCACAGAGAGCCCTGTCGGAAAAAAAAACACGGAGATGAAAGTCATATATCTTACTGCAGTTTCTCTGGCAAGAGATTCATAAAATTACTACCTTAAATACTTTGGGTGTATTTTTTTTCCTTCAAGCTGCTCTGAATTAAAGACACACTTCAAGGACAGAAAGGAGAGTACAAAAGGGAAGAGAAATGTGAAAAATCTTTGCAATCGGGAGACGGCTGTGCACTCTCCATTCTGAGTGCACAGCGGGCAGCCCTGTGCCTGGCCTGTCCTGCAGAGACTGTTGCGGTTTTGTTGAAGTGGAAGGCCATGCACCTGTGTGTTGAATGCATGTGTATTTATCTCCTGGCTGGGGACTTGGCCATACAGATCCACTCTGCCATCTCTTTGAACCGGTTTCCCCTGGTGGCTCCCTGACCATACAGCGCTCAATGCTTTGTAAGTGACTCCATTGTTGGGGGTAGATTGACTAGAAAAGGGGGTCGGCCCAGGGAAGAAAGGCATGATAAAAACAAAAAAGAAAGCGAGGGAGAGAGAGTCTGGAAAAAAATTCTTTGAGGTTTGAGGAGGGCAGCAATGGATCAAAGTGCCCTGTGGTGACCTGCGGCCTTTGTCCATCAGAGCAGCTTGGCTTCACTGAGCCCATCTCTAGAGGCCAGCGCCAGTCGCTACCATATCCAGCTACAGGAACCCACAACCATCAGGGAATTGCCACCAATACTCAAGTGCCCATGACCCTCCACCCCACTGATTCCATCCCAATCCCAAGTGGACCAGCTGCTGACCATCACAGTCTGTTTGCTAATAAATGGAGTAATGTCTTGGACTGTGTCCACTGCAAAAATTAAATGTCTGTGACTTCGTCTTAAATGTAGGCAATATTTATAGTACTTATTATGAGACATTAGCAATATTACTATAAGATCCGTCGACCTATTTTGAGACATTTTTATTTGCTAATTTTTTCTTTCTTATCAAGTAAAAGCATCTTATTGCACATTCTCTTGAAACAAGCAAAATGATCTTTAATAAGGTCACTTTATTTCATTAATTTGCTAGAAATAATTGAAAATGTCTAGATTTTTTCCCTGCACTCTGAAAATAACTTTCACCAATAAAAAACATTATTAAGTCATAATGTTTCATCCGTTGTCACCCCTTTTTGGATTGCTTTAGCATCTTCCCAGTGCCTGAAATGCTGGAAGAGGCACTCACCTGGAGCACATGAAGAATAAATGGAAGCCAATAAACCAGAGTGTCGGTTCCAAGGATCGTTGATATGACCTTGTGTTGTCAGAGCAATTTGTAGACATAATGAGGACATTAATGTTATGAAGTTTTGTGAAATAGCTCTGAGGCTGGAACTCTATCCTGATCTGAAATAATAATAGCTATATCTAACAATATATAATATTTAATGTTAGTTTGATGACAAATGACAAATTCTTCAATAAATGGTGAAATTTGTTGATCAAAGTACAAACAGCAAGGACTTATCTTTTCCTCAAAAGTAATGTGCAATACGCAATAAGCATGTTTTGTTTAAATGTAAATCAAAGAAAATTGAATTTTGTCTCATAGACTATGTGGTATTTATCATACTCTGGATCCTTTTCTAGCAGCATGGAAAAACATACTAAGTAAAATGCAGTTTTTAAGCACATAAATGAACTCAGACACAGCTAAAAGTGCTATCATCTCAAATACAGTCACATGAATTTTTGTCTGAGTGGCAAAGACTAAAAACTTATTTCATCGTACTTGGTTGCTGTTATTGATCCATTCACCCATCACCTTAGCCACATAATCCAATTAAAGGTTGTGGTGTGTCCCAATACCCCTTCACTGGGTGCTGGGTAGGGCACTCAACCATATTAGCCTGGACAATGCATCCCTAAACACACACAGACAGACATACATATAAACACACCAAGGCATTTTAGAGTAACCAGTTCACCCGACCTCCATGTTGTTGGACTGTGGAAAGAAACCAAAGACTCTGGAGGAAATCCATGAAGACATGGGAAGAATATAGAAACTCCACCCACTCAAACCCAAGACCCCAGCACTGAGAGGTGAACATGCTAACACCAAGCCACTGTGCCACCCCACCTCCTTCTGTGATTCGTTTTTTACTATTTTTTCAATTTACAGAAAATTCCATTCCAATCCCCACTCATACGGGATTTAACAAAAACGGATCACATTGTATCAGAGGATATTAATAAAAAAGAGTTGATAAACACCACTTAGGCTGTAAAAAGGTTTTCATTTCATATATTCCATTGAACCATTTATGAAGAATGTTATCAGTTGTGATGCTAATCCTTGTGGAAGATAGAAGATATCCAATATGGCGTGAATGACATATGACATCAATGACATATAGACAGGTTATGAGAGGGTAACCAATGCTGGACAATGTTTTTTATTATTATTGCTGCCATTAAGCCAGCTAGCCATATTACCTGGGATCCAGTCATCATCTTGAGTCATCATTAAGCAGATGGAGTTCGGGGCTGATGGGGAGATGCATTTTATCAGCTACCTTCATAAGACAATTATATGTTATACGCAAAATCCTGAAGTTCTTATATAGCCAGAATATCTACAGTAAGAGTGAAAACTTAATCCTATCAGATGTCTTTCCCTAGGCTCTGTGGCAGAATTCTGGGTGAATATGATGGTGGTTGGGGCTATGAGATGCCCTAAAAGCATTAGACCATGCTGTTGTGCCACCCCACCTGTTAATGACGCATCTGTTTCATTTATTCTGATAACAGGTGTAGTAAGGGTTCTGAGGAAAACACCGCATTTAAATGAATGTTTTTTAAAGTCAGTGAGACAGGAGAGAGCTACATTATAAGAACTAGCAGGCTGAAAAACTCTGCGTTGTTTTTAGAAAATGGAAACCAGTTTGTAGAGTCTACAATCTGATTGGGAAATAATGGATGTACCACAAGTCTCTGGTTGCTGATGAAAGAACAATAAATTGTGTTTAATAAACGCCACTTGCTTTGAAGCCCTCACCAGGGCATAATGAATGGGCCAAAATCTAAGTACTGTTTGGGGGAGAGAGGGAGAGGTGGGATGTATGTGGAGGAGAAGAAGGGAGGTGGTAGAGGGGGGGTGTAGTTGGGGAGGAGGAGGACCAGAGATGGGGGTTTTAAGTATGTTGGGAACGAAAGCACACAAATTGTCCAGCTTTCATTAGTGTGGTGAGTGAAGACTCTGCAGAGGGCTTGATTCCCAAGACTCTCAGATAACAAGTGGCTTCTCACACTGGGGCTTTCTGTTTCCTCCTAATAAAACCAAAAAAGAGAAAGAGAAGGAGAGAAAGAGAGAGGGAGATGGAGAGGGTGACTGGCCATGGAGAGAAAGGGGAAAGGGACCCCCACAGCCAACTGTTATCTGCCTAACACTCAGTCATTGTGGAGGTATTTTGGTTTATTTTCTCTAAGCCCAATGAATGGCTGCCGACAAGGCATTTCTGATGGCTTTGATAAGGGCTCCCTCCCTCTGCCGAATGCCCCCTTCCTTTAAGTTAACCTTGCCTCCAAGAGCCATTAGTGAAAGACATAAAACCGAGGGCCAGGAGAGAAGTCCGCACTAATGCATGCAGGGGTTAACTGGCACTTCCTTTAAAGCAAACACAGCGAGAAGAAACAGGCCACAGAGAAACACTCACACACCAGCTCTAAACACAGAGCTGGACAGCTCAACTTCAACCCTTTCATCTATGTACTGTAACAGGCTCTCCCCTTAAACACTTATTTTTGATGAATGTTTTAGGGAACTCCTAAACAACTGTAGCAGTGATGGTATATGGAGGTCCTACAGGCATTAAATAGAGTTTTTGCCTGAGGCTACCTGATAATTTACCTTCATGTGACGCAGCTAAAGAGCGTGTACTTTGCGCCTTCAAAGGAGTTTAAGAGCTGGGCAGGTGCACTACCTAAACAGGGCCGGATTCCCAAGGCCCGGCCTCCTCTGGTCTTGGAGAACGACTGTTTAACGCCACATAAAAGCAGGAGTGAGGGCAGCACTAGACCCCAAACCATTATTGCCTCCTTCCCCACTAGCCCAGCAGTGCAGTGGAGAAGATGACTGTGGGCAGTAAATCTCACATCCCAACCATTTGATTACAGCTCTTTAGAAAATTATTCAGTGCACCTCAACATTTTATAGTGGAATGAAATATAGATATATACACCACAACACCAGGTTGATGCAGTTGAAACAACCTTTGGACTGATATGTGACCACGTACTGATGCTTGTTTACACTGTTTTTAAACAGCAAGGACATCTCGCTCAAGCTGCTCCGCATTTGGGCTCCATTAGTGAGCACTCAAACGCATACCATCAAACTCGGCACACTCACAGGCGCTGTCTGTCCACCTCAGATAGCCACAGAGGGCCCAAGAGCGTGGAGATGGAGCTGAGTAGCGCAGCTGTTGGGGGAAAATGCTGGAGAAGCGATAAACTGTGACCTTTCCCCAATTCTGCAGCATGTCTAATGGTTGCCCTCACCAGCCCTGTGTGAGGTGTCTGTGTCTGGAGCGGAGGTATTTTTATCTGCTGCGTTGTGCCCAGCATCCGTTCGGCCGGTGTGGAGAGTTAGAGCTGGCCGGCTGGCACGCAGCGCTGGCAGTGCTCAGGTTCCTGATAGCTCTTGGGGCTCTTTGATGTGCCTGGCCCCCACCCTCAGCCTCCCCCTCTCAGGAAATTGCATTCTGTCCGCTGCCACAGCAGATAAATGAGGCAGGAGAGGGGCTGCACACTGTCACCAGCCGACCCGGCCTGTCTAACAGAACGGCCTGCAGTGTGTTAGCCGCATGCGGCTTCATCCAGCAACACTGCCCAGTCCCTACATTCATAGACCCACCCACACACACACACACACATGCATGTATATATAGATAAAGCCCATAGGATAATATTCATAAACAAACAATTCATACTTCCAGAATATGATTTAAGTACATTTATACAGTAAGAGCTAATATATGTAATGTGTCCTGCTTAGAGCCTTAGGATAGAAGGGCAGTGACCACAGTACATGAAACATCTTTATGAGAAGCATTTGTGACATCATTGTGAGATCAGCGAACAACTATGTTTGATTAGTGTTCAATGTAGAAGAACATTGTTCATTAATGATGAGTTACAGTCTTAGTGACGTAAACCCTCTAGAGAAACTTTATATTACACCTCTGTACCCCCTTTTCCTTTAAAAAGGGGTGGACTTGTCATCAATCATATTTTTCATAAACACAGTTTAAGTTTAGCCAAAGAACCAAAGAAGTTCTCCAGCAATACTACAACATGATAACAACATCAACAGAGGAACTGCTCCCACCAAAACGTACAATATTTACATTTTCTTCTCTTCATAAACTCACAGGACATACAGGGGCAACCTGACTGATCTCTAAAGGTCTTTATTTCTTCTGATAACGTCCTGAAGGCACTTCTTTAGCTTCATAATGTGTGAAATGGCAGTCACTAAGGTCAGCAAGCTGCCAAGTAAAAATGAAAAGAAAGAAATATGGTGCGGTCAGTTGTCATCGATTCCTCTACTCTGGCCTTACTGACCTGGGAAAGTGTAGCTGTTGATTTAAGAATTATTCCTAGTGGTGATTGAAGAGAGTAAGGCCACCAGCATCCCCCTGTTCCATTCCAGACAACCCCTCTTCCACCCCATCCCACCCCCCAAGCCTCACTGAGCCTGTGATTGACAGGCCATGAAGATACACTGACATGGTCCTCATTTCCTTCAAGTACTATGCCACCCCTCCCTGCTCCCAACACCCCTGAAAAAACACACTTGAGCCTGAGTGTTGCAGAGCAGGAAGTGTCCTGGGGAGAGAAAGTTTGGTTTCGGGTCAGCGTGCTCCGCTGGGAGAGAAGGTGCGTTGGGGGGAGGTGGCAGCTGGGAATTTGGCATTTGGAGTGGAGAGAGAGAGAGAGAGAAAGAGAGAGAGAGAGAGAGAGAGAGAGAGAGAGAGAGAGGTGGGGGGCTCAGACGAAGGAACGCTGGAGGAGTTTTTTGGGGAATGGTGATAGTGGGGTGGGTGCTGCTGCTGTTCAGTCCTGAGAGGAAACATTAGCAAAGCGAGGAGGAAAAGCTGCCAAATTAACTTCTCACCCTTTCAATCACACCCAGGAGAGTTCTTGTCCCACTTCACTTCTGCTGATCTGGGTCCGTTTTTCCCCCCTCTCGTTTGGTCCCTGACCACGTAACGATCCCGCACCCTCAAACTGACCCTTCAGAGCTCAGACACTCTCCCCAGTGACCAGGAAACACCAACATAGTTTACAAACTGCACGTTTGTACAAGCCCTTCTCCTTACCTAAGCTGTCTGTGAAAGAGAGAGAGAGAAAGGACTTTACGTTTGTTTTTTAAACCCATAATTCTTTAACATTAATGTAGAACCTGATACATACTAGTGCATCATGAAAAAGTTCATTTGTGTTCAAAAAGATCTGTATTTTATATACTTTACACTGTCAGTGACATATTTCAAGCCTTTTTTGTCTTTATGTTAATACTGTTTGAACTGTAA
Organism: Crenuchus spilurus; assembly: GCA_036984385.1. Classification (NCBI taxonomy): domain Eukaryota; kingdom Metazoa; phylum Chordata; class Actinopteri; order Characiformes; family Crenuchidae; genus Crenuchus; species Crenuchus spilurus. The sequence continues at coordinate 139,662 of BRDA01014413.1, read as the reverse complement.
TTTAATCCAAAGGAAATATTCTAATAATCTGAAATGCTATATGAGCTATAAGAATGATCAACAGTAAAAAAAATGTCACTTTATATGTAATTAATATAACATATTCAAATTCAATTATAACAGAAATCAGCTTTTTTTTGGAGATGCACTCAGAACATTAATGTGACTTAATTAAGGTTATAAAATGACCGCAGTCAGTCATAGTCACTACTTGTGTTTGTACAACAGCATCCTAAACAACAAAGACCTGCTGTAGTAACACGTCTGAAGCCCTGTCATGCATCCTGTTTAAGACCGAGCCGCTGTATCAGTTGTTGGTGTTTACTCTTAGTTGCCACCGTGCTCCTGACTCTCCCTTTCTGCGTGTAAAAGATTAAATGGTCACTAACTCCTTCTCAGGTTTCCTTCCTTGAAAATAGATGATGAGAGTCATTCCCCAAGACAAATGTAACTTTTCTGAACGTTCTAAATCTGTTTAGGCACATTTAATAGTGTCAATTATTGTGGGGCCAGACGAGGGACTCGGGGCTTTCTTTAGCCAGGACCCTTAATAACATTCGCTTCAATGAGAAGCAGATGCTGACCCGCTTGGTCCCTTTGAAAAAAGACATTTGAGTAGCTCTGCTTCTAATTTATGAGCCTCCTTCCACATCTGGAATTCTTTATAATTAAAACGTAAACCCCAAAGTTCTACTTCCACCTGTCAAATGTTGAGAAGATGAACATAGTAATGGGCTTCTCAAGCTTGGTGGAGAGTCAGAGCTTTTTTTTTTTTCCTCCCTCTTTTTCAGCTTAAGGGATGTGGCCTGGCTGATGGGGTTTGTTTTGATTGTCTTGTGTTAACTGCTTCTGATTCAAGACTGTTGATCTTGTCCTACTGACAAGATCAGGAATATTTCAGATTCGGTCGCCCCACACTCGTCCGCGGTGTATCGGTGCCGTGTTCCAGTCTGCCAATTTGCTACACCTGAATGTTCTTAATTGTTCTTGAAGGGCCCTGTTAGTTATGTTGCAAACTTTTTCAGTGGAGAGTTAAATCCTGTTTTATGGTTCAGAAAGTAAATGCCCCACAGAAAGGAAGTCTTTTCTTTTTCCCTTTGAAAGCGTGTTGTCTCAGAAGTTCGTTCACTGGTGTGAGAAAAAGAGACCGAGCCAAAAGTATAAAGGAACTCATGACTCATAACATGATGGAAACATCCGAAAACAGATTTTAGATTTAAAGGTCCCACACTGGAATATCCGGAAACATCACGCTTAAGCTTAAACGATTTGCTAACCCCTTTATTAGCTAATACGAATAAAGGAGATGGATTTGCTATGGCCAGTGGATAACGTAATTGCTCATAATAGGGTTTGTTCTCTCAACAGATCAGTAAAGACCTACAGGAGTTTGAGTTTCCGCCTGTACGTGTGTGTGTGCATACGCTCGCATGTGTGTGTGTGTGTGAAAGGCTCTCGGATACAAGCCCCCTTCATTAAATCGAATTAAGATCCAGCACCCAGCAGATTAATTTTCTTTGTCTCTCCCTTCTTATTTTCTCTCCCTCTCCCTTTCTTCTCTTCCTCAAACATGGGACAAAAGCAGCTGTGAGAGCACTTTGAGATTGTGGGACTTGCACAGTGCAGCTCGTGCAGTTAATCCTGCTGTGAGCACGGCCATGTGGACAGCATTCCTGCCATTTTCTCCTCTATTACCAGATCACTGTAATTAAGTCTTCGGTATTAACTAGGCAGTCCAGTCTGGACAAGAGAGAGTGCTAATCTACAGCAGCTTCCTGTGGCTACTGGAGCTGGTGGGTGCTCAGCAGACTGATCCTTCGCAACTAATTTCTGGAACTGCTTGAATTCCTCACACCTACAGTACAACAGATCCATTCAGTCTCAAATAAGTACCAGCAGCACAGAGCCCACATCTTCAGGTGATGGACGCTGACATGTATTTAATTACAAAGTCGATCAATCCAATTGGTCATCCATCGATGATGATAACTTGAACTTAATATAGTCCAGCAGGAAAGAGTATTTCTTGGGTTTTTAGGAAACGTGACAAAACAAAAAAAGAAATAAACCTTTAACAATACTGAAAGCTGAAGGGCTGTAACTTTAAATTTCCCTTTATATTCATCATAAATGCAGACTGAATGAGTCTGTGCTAATATTTCCAATACAGTTCTCCACAAATCGTCTGAAGTACTATTCAGAGACGTTTTCATCCACAGACTGTAGAGACATTGTTTCCTGTCTGAAATCCCATCATCTTTAAGATGAACGGTCAGGACCCGGCTGTGAACCTTTTTGTACTCACTTTGGCAAATGATCTGATCGCTTTCCAACTTTTTTTAGTGGTTGAAAAGTGTTGTGAGTTATCCAAATTTGTAATGCTTTACCATCAAATAAGGTCGCGTGTGGAGGGAAAAATGTGTGAAGCAAATGTCTGAGAAGTAGATTTTCCAAAAGACCTGGTGTTTGTCATTACCTGTGAAAAAAAGGCTTGAACTGAAATGGACAAAGCGCAGATCTGCCTATCAAACCATTAATGGAGCTACATGTACAGCTGTTATGTTTAGGTCTGTCAAAGTTTAAGTAAGGGCCTATGAATGTAAATCATTAAATACAGTGAATATAGTTATCAACAATGTGTCTGGATCAGAGGTGGGAAGTCTTAAACTGCATTTATCCTAAACACAGAACTTGAATAGAATTGCCCTGTAACGGTTAATTTTATGACTAGATTTAATTTATAACATTTATTTTTGAAGAATTATTTGGTTACTTTGTTACTTTGTATTTTAAACCATTACAGAATAAAGGTGAAAGCCAAAATACAAAACCGTTCAGGTCTTACAATCACCTAGAAATACACAGCTCAAAAAAATAAAGGGAACACTTAAACAACACAGTGTAACTCCAAGTCAACCACACTTCTGTGAAACCAATTGTGAATCAATTTTACCTGCTGTTGTTCAAATGGAACAGACAACAGGTAGAAATGAGAGGCAATTAGCAAGACAACTCCTATACAGGAGTGGTTCTGCAGGTGGTGACCATAGAACTTTTCTCTATTCTCATCCTTTCTGGCTGATGTTTTGGTCACTTCTGCATTTTGTCAGTTCTCTCACCATAGAGGTAGCATGAGGTGATGTATACAACCCACAGAAGTTGCTCAGGTAGTGCAGCTCATCCAGGATGGCACATCAATGCGAGCTGTGGCAAGAAGGTTTGCTGTGTCTGTCAGCACAGTGTCCAGAGCATGGAGCAGATTCCAGGAGACAGGCCAGTACAGCAAGAGACATGGAGGGGGCTGTAGGATGGCAACAACCCAGCAGCAGGACTGCTACCTCCTCCTTTGTGCAAGGAGGAACAGGAGGAGCAGAGCCAGAGCCCTGCAAAATGACCTCCAGGAGGCCACTAATATCCATGTTTCTGCTCAAACTGTCAGAAACAGACTCCATGAGGGTGGTATGAGATTTTGAGTATGATTCCAAATCCAGACCTCCACGGGGTAATAATTTTGATTTACATTGATCATTTTTATGTTATTTTGTTCTTAACGCATTCCACTATGTAATAAATAAAGATTTTCAATTGGAATATTTTATTCATTGAGATATAGGATTTGTAGGATGAACAAACCTCACTATGTAATCCAGCATACAATTCAATTCAAAAATCCTTCTGCTGATATCAAATCTTTGATTTTATGCTACATAACTCACGATCAGACCTACAACATGACTGATCCAAATGACACACCTACACCTTAAATAGTGCATTGAGCTGAGTATGACCAATGTCCCAATTCAACCTGATAACAGGGAAATGGCTAAAGGAACGAACAAATATTTGTCAGAGTTTTAGTTCTTAGGATGGATCCAACAAGAAAGAAAATCAATACAAAAATTTCAGTCTAATGCTGAAATGCAGTAATAAGCTACAAAACTAAACAAATTATTGAATTTTCAGCTCAAAGACAGTCTAAACATTTCTGAAAAGATATCTGAACAGACCTCTTAAGTTAAGAAATCCTGTGAAATACATACTGTATGAAATCACAACCATGGAGCAGACGTGGTCTTGTGGTTAGGTATCTGACCTTGTGACCGGAAGGTCGCCGGTTCGATGTCTGGACAGGTCATGATGGAAATGCCCTTCAGCAAGGCACCTAACCCCCAACTGCTCCATGGGCACTGTGGATAGGGCTTCTTCGGGCACATGTTCTCACAGCCTAGTGTGCTCACTAACGTGTGTGCTTCACTGCACAGATGGGTTAAATGTGGAGGTCAAATTCCGTTGAATCTAATCTAATCTATCATGGAGGTTCATTGGTATTGATAATAAGAATGTGTGAAATGACTAATAAAGGAATAATTGTGTAAATAAGGTACACTAGATTAGATTACTAGATTACAGTCTTGAGATTAAAGATCTAACCCTGATCAGATTCAGCTATATGTGTAACTAAAAGTAAAGATATACGGGTTATAGTTTTTTTATCATGATGTAGGCACTCATGAATGAAATTAAACATCTCTGACAGTAAATTGATCAATGGAGAGAGGTTCAGCACAGAGCAACATATAACAAAGTGAGAACAACCTGGTCCCTAAACAGCATAACTGACTGAAAATATCCTGTGCAATGTGACCAGACAATAATGCAAATACAAATCCAGGACTGAACCCTCCTAATTGGATCAACTTACCTGCCTAGAATTAAAAATAATTGCACACAAAATCTGTTACTCAGACAGGGCCACAGTGAATGCTTACGTGATGTAATAAACGATGAAAGACAGAAGGAAGTGTACACATACACCAATCAATTTTACAACACATCAGCAGATTATTTTCACCTTTTGTTATGACACTTTAGACTGTAAATATTTCAGATACTGGTACTATTCAGTGCAATACCTGATCGCAAGTAAATGCTTAAGTCAAGTCCCAAGTCTTAAACTTCGAGTCTTAGTCAAGTCACCAAATGTAACGTCATTTCAATATTTAACACATTTATTTAACCTATTTATTAAATATTATTTAATATTTAACGTCCCCTTTTCTCTACTCTAAATGTATATGTTCAGATCCCATTCCAACCAGTCATCTAATACTAGTAAGTCTAACCCAATGCTCTTCACACTCAGTTGTTCACTCCTTTTTTACTCCTTGTAAAAAAAAAAACACTTATAGTAAAACAGAGATTTTGATTAAGATTAAGATGAACCAATTTAGCCAAAGTGATTTTTCACACAATGGAAGTTGACCTCCGCATTTAACCCATTCGTGCAGTGAAACACACAGACACACTAGTGAACACACTAGGCTGTGAGAATTTGTGCCCGAAGCGGTGGGCAGCCCGTATCCACCGGTGCCCGGGGAGCAGTTAGGGGGTTAGGTGCCTTGCTCAAGGGCACTTCAGTCATGTCCTGTCTGTCTTTTAGGATGGTGTCGGGTTGTATAGGGCGCTTTATGTCAGACATCAGGATCGAGATTTTTGGGGACCTGGCAACCCTGCTGTTGCTAACGCACATCTGCTCCCCATCGACTATGTAAGTCCACCCTTTAGTAAGTAATCCTGCAAAGTGCGAAAAACGTAAATGACTTCTTTTTAACAAACATTTAAACATAAATGTAATAAAACCATAAAGTGCAAAAGTTTTCATCCTTCACCAAAAACGAGTCCGATTCAATGCAAATCGTAAAATTTTATCCGGAAATGACGTGCTTATGCACATGAGCGGTACAAATCTGGCAGAGTGAACGGATTGGGTAGTGACAAGCGTTACAGAACCATTTAATACAAAATGATCCAGTTATGTTAATCGGTTTGACGTTTTTATTGGGGGGTTTCAAGTCTTTTCAAGTCTCAAATCTCAAGTCCAATTCCAAGTCCAAGTCAGTAAAGGTAGAGTCTAAGTCAAGTCTCAAGTTTTTAGTGATGTTGTCGAGTCAAGTCACAAGTCATCAGTTTGGTGACTCGAGTTGGATTCGAGTCTAAGTCATGTGACTCAAGTCCACACGTCTGCTATTTTCTTATAATCTTTTGCCACTTATGCATTTTGGTTTTGCATAAAATATGTAAGTGCACATGCACTTTGGTGTAACACTGCAGTTTCAGTTGGGAACAATGAGGTTTATTTATTCTATCTACCCATCAATTCATCCATCCATCCATCCATTCAATTTATTTTATAAATTCATCTTAAAGTTTCACTAAATAAGCCCGAAAATCACTATTTTCAGGTACGCTGCAATGCTCACTTTCTCTGAGGAAGACGTTTTTGCTTAACTAAGTCCTGTACATAGTAAATACAATGAATGAAGTCACTGTATTGTCACCTATAATTGCTCAAATATTATTTTTCATATAATTCAGCAACCTGGCATAAAAACTCAGCCCTGCTTAAAATCTGAAATTCATGTACTGTAGAGTTTTTCAGTCTCAACACTTCTGAATGTAATGCCAACTTCAACAAAACATGCTGAATGATGAATATAGTTTGACTACAAATGCCATATCTACACAGACCAAAACATAAAATAAACAAACATAAACTAGATCGCTTTATTGTCAAGAATACAGACAGGCTGGAAATACAAGATGAGATACTTGTGACGAGATACACCTTTAAAATAATCAAACCTAACCATGTGACGACGAGGGAAGTGTAAAAATTGATAAGCTAAAAAAAGAGTGTGATAAGAGTGAGTGGGAGTAGATGGGTGAGAAAAAGGAAAAGAAAGAGAAGGAAGAGAAGAAAAGGAGAGAGCCCCTCATACAGAGGGTCTACGAAGGGAGGCGGGCGTCCTTTGTGGATCATTGGCAGATAATGGACTCATTAGCCTGAATGTAGTTTAAAAGGCTCTCGCTCTCTAAACAAACAGAGCAGGCAAGGAGGAGATGGACTTAAGGGTCCAACATGGTGGGAGAGATAATGAGCCTCCACCTCCTGCAGCCCACTTCTGTTTAGAGGCCTACCAACGGGCAGCGTTTTCTAACCCAACTATTATTCCACCCCCATCAAGGCCGACTCACAGGACCGCCCAACTGGCGGCTCATTTCAGCCTCAACCTTCTCACTACACTTCTCATCTCTTTTGACAGCCGTGTACAGCTTAGAGTAGGTGCTGGACTGAATATTACCTAACAGGGAACATGCGGCCATTTTGTACGATCACTCTCATGCAGAACACCTGCAGTCCACCCTCCGGAAAAAAAAACCTCAAAATGGTTAGTCCAACTTAGATATTGCTGAGGCACATTTACAAAGGATTTGGAAATAATATCCAGGCGTACTGCTAGAGGCCACAGAGGAGAAACCCTTGAAATGTGGCATTAGCTCAGACACACTTGAGCAGTTGAGTAAAAATCAAAGTCGTGTTCTTCCCCGCTATCATATAGCAACATGTGCAGTTGAAGTCCTTGACCGTGAACACGGAGCGATCGTATAAGCAGGAACAGACCAAAAATTCCATTTTAATCAGCAAGAGTTACCACAGGGCCCAACCATACAACAATTGAGACCGCCACAAGATTTACTGTGAGAAGGACGAGGGAGCTACTCCCATTACAGAATGTTTTCCTTTGTTTGCCTTTATTAATGCCAATATATTACTCGAAAAAGCAGGGGTGCATTACAACCAGAGCTGTACCCGGGGATAATAAATGGAAGCATTGTGAGGGCCTGAACGTTTTTGTTCATCTCCAGCTGCTTCCCTGCTCATCACGCAGCGAGCTAACATGAAACACACTCACGCTACAGCCTCATTTCAGAGACATCTGTCATCCATTAAGGACACCGGCCTCGGCATCTGAGGGATGGGGTCCGATCTTTTAAGTTCTCCAGAGTGTGTATGTGTGTGCATGTGTGTGTATATATGTTGTGGTTGAGGGAGGGGGGGAGTGTCTCAAACCAGACATAGTTCCTTTAGGAGGCCAATGCCAGCGTTGAAGTTCTGCAGGACAGGGTTATAGAAGAATTTAGCCACAAAGCACCTAAGCCACTGGGGAAAACATTCCATGGCTGATTATCAGTGCCCCCCTTCCCCCAAGAGAAGCGTTTATGGCTTGAATGAGTCTGCTTTGTCAATACTTCCTAGCTCAATGACAATGAGAAGGTCAGAGGTGGAGACACTGGAGGACAGTATGTAAGGGGTGTAACTAGGATCTTATCTGCCTCACAGAAAAGAAGACCTTACTTTTAATTTAATTAATTAAAAATGACAACATAATTTGGTTTACTTGTTATGGGAGTTATGCACAAACAACTTCCTTATTGTGTAAACCAGGTCTCATCACTGGATATTCTGTATGAGCTTCCTTGAGTAAGGAGCTATTTTACTCAGTATGGAGATGTTATCTTCTTGGATGCGTTTAGGACATAGCATAAATCACAGTTAGGGTTAGGAATCACATCTTCTTCTTCCTCTATGTGTGTGTGTGTGTGTGTGTGTGTGTGTGTGTGTGTGTGTGTGACATTTGATATAAAGTCTCAACCAAGATAGAGCTCTAAAGTAGACCAATTTTTTTTACATTTTTGCCCATTTTCTCCCGTTCCCAATGTGGTAGTAGCCAATTAACCCATCCCATCCACTAGGGGGCTCTCCCCATCACTTTGCACTGTCCCTGACTCTAGGAGGGTGAAGATACACACACCTTCTCCGCTGCGTGTGATATGGCCACCGTCTCTTTTTGAACTACCGCTGATACATCATCACTGGGGAGCCAACGCGCTCGGAGGAAAGCGCAGGATTCCCAGCTCCGAATGGACCAATCAGTAGATGCCTGAGCCAGTGGACATTGCAATATGTGAGTAATAGGGAGAGTGAGAGCGCCATCTACCCACCCTGAGAGAGCACTGCCAATTTTCGCTCTCTTGGGCTCCAGCTGTTGATGGCAAACAGCATGACCAGGATTCAAACTCGTGATCCTCTGGTCATAGTGTCAGCGTCGTAGCCCCAAGTAGTGCAATTATTACGGTTTTGTAGTTGCTCACAAGTTCTGAAACATGTACTGTGAAATTGCATAAGCAGTGATGTAAATTATAAATGATCTAATAAAGACACTGGGGGCTTGACATGCCCCCAACCCTCACTCTATTCTCAAACACAGTTTGATTGACTGCCTTTACTGCTAGCAGTTACACCACAAGACTATGTTGTCACTGTACTGACAAGCAAGCAAAGCAGTTCCAGCACGTGAACACTGCTTCTTAGCCTTACCATACACTTCTTTAGACAGTGTTGGCTGGTATTCCATTCCATGTAAGTCAACAACAGACAGGATCATCTACTAGCAGAGTGCTTTGACTGAAAACATCTTTCCCAGGAGCCTGAAACTCAGTAAGCTGAAGGATAATGTTAGTTCATCTTTAGCTCGAGAGCCTACTCAGTTGGTGATGTATTAGCTAAGGCATTGCTAGCCACTTATATCTAAAACAAGATGTAACAACTCCATCCAAACCACTCATAAAACATGATAACAGAAGCACAGCAGTCAGGCTGAGCTTATACAGCCCTATAGTATCTTTATTTCTTCTCACACAGATTTAATATATCTAATGCGAGAATGCTAACATTAAGCAAAGAACAAGCTACATGGTTGATATACAGGGCATATGATCCAAGGGCAGTGTGCTGATGTTCATACCCAAACAGACTTCTCCTTCTCTCTCTCTCCTCATAACATACACATACATACGTACACAGTGTAGAAGACACACTTCATTAATCTCTTTGACACTTAAACTGCACTATGGTCTATTGCTGCAACACGTTTACTTTTATGTCAGGTGAAAGTGACTAATACTGAGACTAAGCACCCAAAATCCAAAATGTTCATCATCACTCACAAGTAATAATTTACATGGCTTGTAATTTTCATACCGTCTTCTTTGCTCCTGACCTCTCCAACCACTGCGCCTCATTCTTGTCTCATTAAACAGAATTCCCAGTATGTTAGAACACATACTTCTTCTTCTCCAGTTGACATTTTAAAGCAGCCCTCCGGTCTATTTTGACATCCTGTAGTCTGCACATCAAAACTTACATGTAGGTTACTAAACATGTTCCGTTTTAAAGGTCCTTTTCTGACGAAAGCTGCTTTCTTCGCTCACATTCACCCCCAGCTAGAACATTTCTAAAGAGACATCTCAATAGAGATAAAAACCAGGTGGTGACCTGCCCTTCTTATATAAGGCTGTGATTTACTGGTGAATGAAAGAAAAGGAGCATGCAGAGAACCTGTACAAATGTAAACAGAAACTTGATATCAATTTGGATCTTAGAGCTGGGATATGATGGACGCAAACAAGCTAGCACCACTTCATGTTCTCTTGATTTTTATCCAACAAACAATACTTCAGCAATGCCATATCTATGCCTTTTACACAAACTTGGTGTCATGGACACAATTACAGAAATACCTTCTAAATAAAACAGTTTGAGCTAGAACATTACGTAAAAAGCTGTCTACTACACCCTGTCTTCTTCACATTGTCAACATCAAGTCTGAGTCTCCAAGTATTTATAGAGCTGATAAATATCAATGTGGGAGTGTTTACAGTACTTAATAATGTTCGGGGAATGACTCAGCATATCATTCTCTCAATGTGGTCTGCTTCTAGCCACCAAATGGATGCCCCCTACGTTCTGGTATTGCTCTCAGGCTCCGGTGAGGTGGGATATCAGACATGCGAATTGACGTGGAGATGGGAGGAGGCGCTGGGGTGACTGAATCACAATGGGCAGGCAGCCCTGGAGGTGGCCATTAAGGCCAAGCACAGGCAGTACAGTGCAGGAGTCAACAGCCCAATGACCCACCTGGCACCTGAGGCCCAGACGGCCAGGAGGAAATGGAGCCGTTGAGTGGGAGACAATCTGGTTTGTTGCTGGAGACCGGTGCACCTTACCCATCACCCCGTCTGCTTAAGAAAGCATTTCTAAGACATCGGCATGCTATGACAATCACACTAGATCCAAAGTCCTCCCCCACAATGACTAGCTTTAGAGATAGGCACAGTAAGACATTCAGGCTAGTATAGACTTGCTATCAAGTTGACAAAACTTATGTTTCAATAGTACATTTAGATTCCAATCAGTTTGGTTTTGACTTTATCCTTTAGTATCTGCATACTTAATTATATAATAAGCTATATAGTGAGATTTGATTTATATTCTATACTCACAGGTCTCAAGTCTGTCTCAAGGAGACAAAACGTGAGAATATCTGCTTGGCTTCCATGCTAAGGCACTTCTGCACATGCCTGAGACTCTCCAGGTTGTCACTGCAATTGGGTCTTATTTCTGTTGGGGCCCTGCACTGTCGTGCCGAGATCGATGAGAGGGATTTCCACTTCATCTCCCAGCATCCCTGCCGGTGCAGTAATGGCCATGCGGAGACATCAAGCACATTCCAAGGCCTGGCCCAATTACGGGCAGATGAGGGGCAGATCTCTTTGTTTAAGAACAAAGCCAGGAGTGACACAACTGGTCTTTAAATGGAGCTCGCAGCCATGGTGGTAGAAGGCTCAGCAGGAGGGGGAGGTGACCAGCTGGTTATAAATATCTATTTGGTCAGTTACTGGAAGGAAAATTTGCAGGTTGTTCATGGTACAGTGATCCAGGTGGTGGGCCATTGCAACACACTAGAGAAAGAAAGAGAGAGAGAGAGAGAAAGAAAGAGAGAGAGAGAGAGAGAGAGAGAGAGAGAGAGAGAGAGAGAGAGAGAGAGAGAGAGAGAGAAACAACAACACAACCTGTTTAAGGTAGACTTTGCTAGAAAGAAAGAATTTGACAAATTCCTACATAAGTCATGTGTTCACTTCAGATGAATAGGTAAATAGCGAGGGGGGGGGTCTGTTTATCATGGAATTATGTCATTTTAGATCATTTATTTCTTAAATTGTTTTTTTTTATTTGCCATCATTCTCCTTATTTTCATGAACTCAAGACTGTGATGCTTTAGTAAACCCCTCAAATCAAATGATTTACCTCTTCCAGCTCTCTGGAATATTTTCTTATTTAAGTATATAATATTTAATTTTATTTCATTGAATTTTTTTATTTAACACAAAATGAACTTAATTTATGAAACAAAAAAACAAAAAAACACTGAAAATGACACACAAATGGGAATAACTTTCAGTAACATTTCTTGGAGTAAATGCATTAATGCTGACAGACCTTAGTGAGCTTCAATGCTCAGACACATTGTATCTGAGCTGCTCCTGATGAGTTTTATGGAGAACAGAGTGAAGTCACAGTAACATGAAGATGTTTGTCGCCATCTAGTGGTACTAATATGTCAGGTGAGGTCAATTCACCTTTATTGCTAATCCCTAATAATGGTATATATTGGAAATAAATACTATTCTAAAAGCCCCGGTCGCATACAAAAGGACATTGCACAGTTATATTTTCAGAAAAAAACATTAATTTCAGTCTTTTGGGGGCAGCAAGAGCTGCTACACTGCAGATGATGATGCTGCCCACCACTCTGGTGCTTACTGCTGCCTAGTGTGTGTGCTCACTAGTAAGGGTGTTCAATGCACAGAGGGAATAAAGTTGTGTGTGTAGCACTGTGTTGAAAGAGTTCTATCCTTGACAGTAATATTTTGGACTGATTCGATGCCAGTTGTGTCAGGACTTCTTTATTGCCTTTCAGGGAAATGCCTCCACCTTCTCAACATCCAGTTCATAAAGCCTACTAAATGATCTGTGGCTGTTATCCAGTTTTGCTGGTTTGTTTACATGTCAGGGCAGATCCAAGATATTTAAAGATGACAGAAATAAGTACTTCAGTAAAAGTAAATGAATGCATAAAAGCATAAAAGTCTAGATAATTTATTTTATGCACCTGCTGTGCTTTTGCTGTGACATTTTCTTGGACAGGCTTTCATGTTGGTTTGTAATGCTGTAGGTCGGTGTAGGAAGGGCCAATAATACTGCTTTTCTCTTTAATCCACATATATCTAAGTAATATATCTATGTAATATCAACTGTAGTATACTGATACCAAAGATACCGTAAACTGAATTTAAAATGAAAAATATTTTTAAATGTGAGATTCTCTTTGATGTCATGTTTATGAACTTCTAAGTACAAATATTTTATTTTGAATACATTTGTGACCTATGTGACCAAATATAGTATATAATATATAATATAAAATATACAGTTCTGATTAAAATATTTTGTTCAGTGTATAGCCATATGGCTCAATTACATCAACATTCAGATGTGCTCTGAGAACAAATAAACCAAAATTGTTATTTTACGAGATATGTTATAAATAAACTGTCCAGACTATATTACCTATAGAATGACTGTATATAGAACAATAGGTAAGTACTGCACTCAGCTGCTTAAAATTCAGCTTTTCACATCATTCTTCACTGAAGTAAAGTGTTTTCAAGCCAACTGCATTTTTTATATAATCTCTATCCTCCGTTTGAGATTTATCACAATTAGAAAATGACGTTCCTGAATTATTCTGACTTTCAGGTTGTCACTATGTCTATTGTGGAAAAGCAGTGATTTTGCCAGGCTGATCAGGTATACCAGAGACACAAAGACCACCCGGCTTGATTATATGGATAAGATTTAGGAATGTTTGACATCTCAGTGTCTGATACATTATTTGCTGACAAATGGAAAAAAAATTATTGTTATCAGCCTTATTTTAAAATTATGGCATGTAATTAAAACCAATAATTCTGTGCTGTATTTTTCGCTCAAACAGTAAGAATTTACCTTCACAAAGATGACACAGCATCCTCTGCTGGCCACTCTGTGACTGTAATGGCTGCTGGTCACCATAATTTAATATTAATTTAGCATTACATTAACAATAAAATTGCCTATTTAAATTATCACCATGACGTCAGCATCAACCAAAATCAGTTGTTAATTGTATCGGGCCCAACAATTCCATATCAGTGCACTTGTAATGAAATTGAAGCTATTTGCAAAAACTGAACAGCATAATTTAGAGTTCTAAAATGCTTTGAATCCTCATACTTGGCCTTGTTTATATGTTGTCCAACTTTAGACCACAGAGTAAATAAATAATCTCTTAATTATAAACTGTAACATAACAGAATCTTTTTTGTGATAAAATTCTTTAGGTTATCTTTAGGTTTAGGTTAACTCTGAAGGAATTGTCTACTGCCTAAAGTATTTTTGCTTTCATTTACACTCTTGATATAAAAAAGAAGTAAAAAAAAGGAAAAGGTGGGACACTTATAATGTATTCTAAGATAGAAGACAAGTGGTTGGATGGGTGAGAGAGTGGCAAGGTAGGGAGATTAATAAACCGTATTAGCAAGACATATAACTGCACATAAACTTACAGGCAGAAATAAGAAGTGAAGTGATTCAGCACAGTTCAGACAGCAGATCAGTGATGTCTCTGCAGTAAGGAGACTCACTGTAGAGTATTATTGCAGTGGGTAAGAAAATCTCACATGGTGCTCTTTAACACAGCACAGCTGTATGCATGGATGGGTGGTCAAAGATGGCTAATGGATTGTTGAGAATCTTTTGTTCTGTCACAACCTACTATCTTTAAAAAGTTCCTTTTTGTTCATAATTTACTTAAAAAAACTCCAAAATCTCTATAAAGCTGGTCAGCAGACTAAAGCACTAAGTGCTATATTTATATTGTTTAAATAGTAAATAAGTCAAACTTGAAATGATTTATTCTAACAATTTGCAATTTCTGATTTTTATGAGCTATAAGTCATACTGATCAACTTTAAAACTATAGAAGCTTGATATAAGCCACTTCACATGCAAAGAATAATCATAAAATATATGACATTTTACCTTTTTGAATTAAATTATGTCCAAAAAATTTTTTTATTTAAAAAAAATTTTTTTTTTAATATATATATGATGTACTTCTATATCACAATTTGACATGCTCAATCAAAAGAGATGAAGAAATTGCCTTTAAATAAATTGGTTAATCAACTAAGTTCATGTACATGCATAATCTCTTGGCACATGTTATTAAACATGTTTGAGAACATTATTGTAAAGAAAAAATAATCTACATGAATGAATTTTTGATCTCAGCCATCTCTAGCAATATCTTATGAAAAAACCTTTTGTATATCAGTCTTTTGCAACACAAATTCTTGCAAAGCACAGTATAATGGTGATGTATCAGGGTAGTAAAGGATGTGTAATATAATATTTCTATTGATATATGAATTGTTTTTCATTGGAATATCTGTAGCTTGTTGCCATAAAAATAGTCCAGAGAGTTACCCCAAAAATTAGAAAAAAAGAACTTCTGCTGCTGTCTACAGACCACAAAGAAACCATCAAAGTTAGAAATGTGTTGGGGTGCCATATTACATTACAGTCAGATGGTACACCCACAGAGGCAATGGAGCACAAAGAGATCAGGATTACGCATCCATGGCCAAGAAAGGCCTTTCGACAGTGCATGTATAAGATTGCATGGTTGGTATCAAGTCATGCTGTGGTTCACCCTAGATGACATTGCAAAAGGTGTCATTCTGGAGGCTCAGTTGCAGGTTCATGCATATTTATTTAACCTCAATCTTTGAATTTTTGTTATAAATAATATGTCAGAAATATAAACTGAGAATTAAAAAATTCATTGTTTTGATGCCTCATTTCACTGACTTTTTGTCACATCAGCTCTTATGTTTAATGAAGAATAGCTGCGCAATAATATAACAATGTTATCACATATTGTATGTGAAGTATACACTTATCATAAATACATGAAATCTGTACCAAAGCAGCAGATTTAAATAAGCAAACCAACATAAGACAACAGGCCCTTTGAAAATGGTATTAAGGTCAGAACACATATGTGAATTCATATCCACTACAGACAGAGTGCACAAATAGGTACGAATAGGTTTGATACTAAGGTTTCCTTTACTATAATAACAGGTAAAGTCATATACATTTGAAGGAACTTTTAAATATCAATGTAATTAAGTCATGGACTGCAACTAAAGAAGCTCCCCTGTAGAACACCTTAAACACACATGAGAGAGCGGAGTTCCTACTTTGAAGAACTGTCGACAGGAATGAGGTGGTGACCTGGTTTCAAGCAATACAGGGGACTGTAGTGAAATGCCTCTGGGGTGTCAGGTAATTACAGCCAGAATCTCTCAGCTAGATTGTCCTGCTTGTGTCAGCAGGCGTATCAAATCTAGGCTTGCCTATGTTCACAGTACCATCTTACTTAAAACCTCTGAACAGAAATAATATTTTCTGATACCATAAGTTTCTAATACATGCATATACACTGTTGCATCTAAAAACATTTATATAAAAAAAGTTTATTTGTGTTCAGAATTAAATTAAAAAAGGTGAAGTTTTTTTTTTACAATATTCAAATTTTTGGAGATGCTCTCTCTCTCTCTCTCTCTCTCTCTCTCTCTCTCTCTCTCTCTCTCTCTCTCTCTCTCTCTCTCTCTCTCACTAAAACTGTCAGACCGGACAAGGAGGGCATTAAACAGAGAGGCAGCACAGACACCAAAGGTAACCCTAAAGGAGCTGCTGAGTTCCCAAGCAGAGACTGGAGTATCTGTCCAAATGACCACAATAAGCCATACACTCTTTATATAATAGCTCATTGGAATTTGCTGAAAGGCATGTGGGAAACTCTCCAAATGTATAGAGTCAGATGGACCAGAAAATGCTATGTCTGGTACAATACCAACACATTTCATCTGAACAAGAACACCATCCCTACAGTTAAACATGGTGGTTGTAGCATCAGGCTGTGGGGATGTTTTTCAGCAGCAGGGACAGGAAAATTGGTTGAGGGGAAGATGCTAAATACAGGTATATTCTTGAACAAAACCTATTTCTGTCTTTCAGTGATTTGAGACTTGGACAGAAGTTCACCTTCCAATGGGACAATGACCCAAATCTTACTGATAAAGCAACACTCTATTGGTTTAAGTCAAAGCCCAGACCTTAATCCAATTGAGAATCTGTGATCAGACTTGAAACCATCTAACTTGAAGGAGATGGAGCAGTTTGGCCTGGAGGAAAAAAAATCCAAGTAGCAAGATGTGGCAAGTTCATAGAGACTTATCCAAAGAGACTTGCAGCTGTAATTGCTGCAGAATGTGGCTTTATAAAGTACTGACTTTAGGGGGGTGAATAGTTATGCACACTGAAGTTTTCTGTTATTTTGTCCTATTTGTTGTTTCCTTCACAATAAAAAAATAAAATGTTAAAAGTTGTATCATAATGAAATGATGTAAATTCTCAAATAATCCATTTTAATTCCAGGTTGTGAGATAGCAAAACACAAAACATGCCCAAAAAGGGTTAATACTTTCACAAAGCACTGTACATTTGCATTTATATTTACAGCATTTAGCAGATGCTCTCATCTATACACAGTGTGACTTACACAGTGATTTGTAGTCAACTCCTTTGACTAATACAAATATGACACAATACTGCCAGAAAATACACTACAGCCAGAGTCAAGAGCCAATACTGATACCTAAATAGATGTAGTGTCAGTCTAAAACACAACTGCCATTCCAAGATCTCTCATTAACTCTTTAAAACCTATGAACAAATTTTGATAATGGATTACCTAAATAATCAGCATATGCTTCCACAGTTTAAACATTAGTCTCAGCTAGAAATATCTGGATGATTTCTTACCTAAATGTGGCACACTGAGTTTGACCTGAGATGTGGTTTTAGCATTAATCCTTGTCGAAATGATAAGTGTCATTTGACAAAATTCTAGGCTTGTACTATCGCAGTACCAAAGCAAATCAAAAATAGGAAATAGAAGAAAAAAGTGTTAGAAATGTGATAAGTTTCTTTATTTTAGCTAAACATTAACATGTTTGTTCCCATCTAAATATGACTGGTATGCTTACATAGTGAAGAGCACATGCAGTACAGCATTGATGAGCACACATTAAAAATGAAAGACATTTCATCTGATACAGGCAACACTAGACCTCAACGTATACCTTACAAATATTATGCTTTATTAATGAGACTAGTTGTATTTGAGTTTTCAAAAGAATTGCTATTGAACGCAAGCTGCTACAGCATGCTTTAACAAAGAGATAATGTGGCATACTTAATGCAATGTTTCAGTAAAAAGTAAATACAACCAATATAATAGCCTCACTGTAATGTGGACAGTATTGTACATCTGCTTCTATGCTTTTGAGTCTACTACAGATGTAAAACACAACTGTCTATTTTTATCAGTTAAATGGATTATGCTGCAGCATTAATTGAACTGTTTTGTAAAAAGTTATGTTGATAGATTAGACAGATAGAGATTTGAATGAAGGGTAATGACCTTGCATTGCAGAGTAGCACCTGACACCATTTTAGGGTGGATATAGAAGGCCAGAATGTCTACACCCACATCCTAACTGGAACACCACAGCCTCAATAATTAACATAGGAGACAGTTTGACTTGCCTTTGTTTTGAGAAAAAGGGTCAAATATAGTCATTCAAATGTGAGCACTGCTTTACATTCAAATAAACCAAGTAACTACTGTTATGTAGATGTATTATGTAATTCAGGCAAATGTCAGGTGATATTCACAATTTCTGACAGCTTAGATGTGATGGAACATTTTGTTCCACAAGTTAAATTTTCAAAATGGAAAGATACAAAAATCTGTCTCACAGAGTTCCAGCATGCAGTATATTTCCATATGATTGCTATATTTCAGCGATTTCAGTTGGATATAATACTGGAGAGTAGTTATTAAAATATATTACTCCAGTTAAAATATCTAATTTCTTATAAAGAATATGTTAAGACTATTTAATGATGTTTAATTTAATTAATGCAGTTTGCCTAAGAAAAGAAAAAAAAATTCTTACATGTGTTACATTTGTTAGGGTACCTGGTCTTTAGTAGCCCAATGTGATGTCTCTCAATAGGACCTAGTTCTAGTTACCAGTGTCTCATGTTCAGTTCTCATGCACTATTCATTGATGTATCACATCTCTCTTGCCCAACTCCAGCCTAGAACCAAACCAAACTCTTTTTGAGTTACATTACTTTTGTGCCCTTTCTCTTTCTGCCAACTGAATGTCAATTTGGACTATGTAGAACAACTTCTTTGCGTACATCTTATGCACCGGAATTCCTTCAACCAGCAGATGTGCTGAAGAACAGAAGATCTGATCCATTGTATGGTATGTGCGCTTTGTTCAATTTGTACTGCAGTGTCTTTACATGTGTGTTTCAGGTCGCCTTGTGTAGCAACTCTGAGAACAGTTTTACCTCATGCTCATAAGAAAATTAAACATTATTTTAGCTTAAACATCTACCTTTTAAACAGAAACTGAAGTTCTTGATAGACAAACAATTCTAACATTAAACAGATGTGTATTAGTATGAAACAAAAAGCTCTGAAAATGTGGAAAAAGGTTAAACTCCACATTTCAAATTCTGTATGTAATGTATAAAGGTTTTAATTGTATTCTGTATGTAATGCTTAATTAGTTAGTTTTAAGATCTGCTGTGAAATGACATAATAGTTATGAGTACATAGTATTTGAATAGATCAATGAACTCTCTTCATTTGTATAAACTGGAAATGTTTGGAAATTCCTTTGTAATGAAATACATCTGAGACAAAGACACTAGTGATTTTTGTATGTACAATGTATGTAGGTACACAAATACTATCAAGGTACACAAAAACTACATGGAACTTTTTTATTTTCTAAGAAAGTAGGCAAAGGTCTTATCTTCTGATATTTTTTTATTTTCCATGACTTCACTTTTAACTGGCTAAATTATTTATATACATTGATATATGACTAATAACATGTATATAAAAAAGTCAAAAGTGATTACTTGCATCATTGAAGTTTTGAATTTTAAAACTAATTTTTGTGTAAATGCCTTAAATGTCATTTGGCAAAGCACATGGATTTTATTAAAGTGTACCGTATTATTTTAAAGGTTTTATTTTCTACAAAATGTTTGAAATGCACCCTCTCCTTATTGATGGATTAAGGTCACCCATTTTAATTATTTAAAGTCTCCTTTGAGGGACTTTATCACAAGATAGCTTAGCTGTGTCACTTCACCTGAGATGGCTGAGTGGAAAAGCAGGTGTGAATAAAATATAGGATGATTTTTATACTGCTTTTTTTAGTCAACAAAAAGCACAACCCTGATGATACTCTGACAGTAAAAACAGTGTTAGATTTCAGAAATTTTGGCATGAAGCAGTTTCAATTGGGTTATGTCAAAAATCCTTCTGGTGCAGTAAAAAAAGAGCTTTAACTTGTTTAAATATAGTCTTTAAACAAGAACATGTGTTTAAGGGCCCCAAAGGTTCTACTTCTTAATATTTTATATTATTAAATTGTATCTTCATTATATCCTTAGGGTACTATAAATAAGATCATGATGTTTCCCTTTGTTGCATATTCACTTGTTCCCTCTCTGACCCTCAGAGGAATTAAACAGATCTTTTGCAAAAATGAAGCGTGGAAAGTCTCGTGCCTCTAAGGATGATGGAAAAGGCCAAGGTGAGAGTTTATGCTGCATTAAAAACTCTGGACAATTTGATAAAATAATCATATCAAACTTTAAGAAAGAATCATCAAACTTTAGAAGATATTTCTTCTGACTTCAATATATCAGTTTTATACATGAAAGTATACTAAATATGAATGCAATATACTAATCATAAATGTGTGCAATGACTCATCTCTCTGGCTGTTGGTGTTCTAAGATGAGCCAGCCATCCTGGAGACTGAGGACTTGGACAGGAAGTTTAACAGAGCACCAGATCCTGACACAATCTCACTGGCATCTGTTACTGCCGTAACAACCAATGTCTCTAACAAGAGGTGGGCACATATAATAACACCATGAGGGTAAAATATTAAAATTAACAAATAATAATGTTTCATATGTCAAATGAACAATTTATAATATTTTAGATCAAAGCCTGATATCAAGATTGAACCTGGTGCTGGAAGGCCAATGGATTTCCAAGTATGTTGTGTGCCATGTATATTTTTTATTACACAAATAAATACACATCTATTTGTAAAATCAGGGTTGGGGTCAACAGCGTCAATGAAGGGTACTTAAATATGTCCACTGTCAACTGAAAAGCACTTAATTAAATTAATTAGTTCACTTGGAATGGTACTGGCTCCAACTCCATGTAAGCAAATACATTATTCCTACTTTTTTGTAGATTAGTGTTACTGTTGTAGAGGCCAGACAGTTGGTAGGACTGAATATGGATCCAGTAGTATGTGTGGAAATTGGTGATGAGAAGAAATACACATCAATGAAGGAGTCAACCAACTGCCCTTACTACAATGAGGTAACACTATTTTTTGTCTGGCTGGCAGGTCTGAACTTCAGTAGAGTTATGTGAAACTTAATAGACTAAAACAACCAATGACTTCAGCAGTTATTTCAGATCTATCTTTTCAGTAATCTATCATGCAGCAATTTTACTCAAATTTCATCAACCACTCTTCTTTTCCAGTACTTTGTCTTTGACTTCCACCTCCCTCCAGATGTCATTTTTGACAAGATCCTGAAGCTGTCAGTAAGTTCAGTTTTAACCATTTAAGATGCTATTTAACCTTCAATCTTTTAAAACTGTTACAGAACTGAAAAATGACAATTCTTCATCATTTTCAAAGGTAATCCACTCTAAAAATCTTCTGCGAAGTGGAACAATGGTTGGAACTTTCAAAATGGATGTGGGAATGGTTTATTCACAACCTGGTAACAAGAACGCGTATAAATACTGTTTAATAAATATACTGTGTGTAAAATTTTACAATATTTCAAGGGACTTTTTGCAATTTCTGCCCTTTACAGATCACCAATTCTACCACAAATGGGCTGTTTTGTGTGATCCTGATGACATCACTGCGGGATGTAAAGGCTACATCAAATGTGACATTGCTGTGGTGGCAAAGGGTGATAATATCAAAACACCACACAAGGCCAATGAAACTGATGAGGATGACATTGAGGGGTAAAGAAGAGAAATATCAACAAAACATGTTTACAAATGATTAAATTGGTGAAAAACTATTCAAAAGTGTAACAAGAGTTTTGACTTTTAATTTCCTGTTTTAGGAACCTTCTTTTGCCAGAGGGTGTTCCAGCAGAGCGTCAGTGGGCACGATTCTATGTGAAGATCTACAGAGCTGAAGGATTACCTAAAATGAACACCAGCATTATGGCTAATGTGAAAAAAGCTTTTATTGGAGAGAATAAAGATCTGGTTGATCCATACGTTCAGGTGCAATTTGCTGGTCAAAGGGTATGTTTCTTTTTAACTGTGGTGTTGGTAATATGTGTTAATCTATGCCTACATTCTAGTATGAAGTTAACATTGAAATGTGTTCTTTTTTATGTCATTAAGGGCAAAACAACGGTCCAAAAGAGTTGCTATGAACCAATCTGGAATGAGCAGATCATTTTCACTGAACAATTTCCACCACTTTGTAAACGCATGAAGGTTCAAATCCGCGATGCAGATAAAGTAAATGATGTGGCTATTGGAACTCATTTCATTGACTTACGAAAGATCTCCAATGATGGAGATAAAGGTGAGACTTACATGTTCTGTCCATCAGAATATATTCTAAATGTATTTGGATAAAATGTTTAAGTGTATCCACTGCTGTAACAGACATATCACAATGTAATTGTTAATGGTCAATATTGTACTATACCTCAAAACAAGGCCTTTTCGGTATCTTCCTGTTTTGCAACAACTCTCTTGTCTTTCATTTTGGCTGACTGCCATAGTCCAACATTGTTTACTGCAGACTTACACACGGTGCCAAATTAAACTGCAAAGATACTAAGTAGCAATTAAAGAACATTGAGTAGTAAAGGTAGAAATATGAAGAAACTATATCAAATTCAAGGAGGTTGTCTTGTACTAGGCTTTCTCCCAACTCTGGGACCGGCCTGGGTGAACATGTATGGGTCAACACGGAGCTACACCCTAATGGATGAGTACCAGGACTTAAATGAGGGGCTGGGAGAGGGCGTCTCCTTTCGGGCCCGGCTGCTAATCAACTTGGCAGTGGAGATTCTGGACACCTCCTCTCCAGAAATAATGAGCTCTACGGAAGTGCAGGTGGAGGGGGTGCCCAATATTTCTGATGTAAGTGATCTAAGGACACGGGAGGTTGTTACCAGGCAATTATGGTTAATTATTGATATCTTTTATTTAGTGAATAATCTGCATTATTCATTTAGCAGAACTGCATAGTGGTCCTTTGTTACCAAGACAGTCTTCTACACAGTAGAGCAGAACAGAGTTAGACATTGAGCTCTTACAAAATGAGTAATACATGTAAAATGTAAAAATGTAAATGGTGTTAATATTTATTATGCCAATTACTTTCTGTGCTATAAATACTTTTACATATACAGCAACATATATGATTTAATGTCTACATTCTCAAAGATAGCAGGTTTTTTTATATGTTCTATAACCAAGTCAAAATTGGTGATGTCATGAATATAAAACTATTTGGGTTATTTTTAAAATGTTTAAAAATATTTATTTTAACTTAAGCATATGATTCACTAAGTAATAAATACAAGTTACATATAAATGTACAACTTTCTTGTCTACTTCTATGTGATTTCATATTCTAAAATTAAACATATACATTTCTATAACTATGTCCATTAGTTTATATGTATTGTGTACTGTCATTGTTTATTTGTCTCTTTAAAACTAGAATGCCACTGGGAAAATTGAGGAATTTTTCCTGTTTGGAGCATTCCTGGAAGCGACCATGATTGACAGAAAGATTGGTGACAAGCCCATCAACTTTGAAGTTACAATAGGTAAAAAGAGTATTTAACCTTCTCATTCATGGGGGAAAACATGAAGGATCCACTTAAATAAAGTGGTCAAGTAAACCACTTAAGTAAATAAAATGACTCCGTTCTAGGAAATTATGGAAGTGAGGTTGATGACATTCCTACCAAACCAAAAACAAAGAGGTCAAAGAAAGGAGACGGCGATGAAGAGGAGTCTGAACTTATCCAAGGCTCCAGTGACGAAGAGGTCACTGATGATGGAGAGCTGATGTCTGTCTCCACCACTCCACCAATGAAACCTGTCATCACTGACAGGTGTGAAAGGAACTGCAACCAATATTACAATGTGATTACAAACCCAGCAACCATTTGTGTTATTTATTTAAATATTACATGCTAATTCTGTGATCTTCCACAGGAACTATTTCCATCTCCCATATTTTGAGAGAAAGCCGTGTATCTACATCAAGAGCTGGTGGCAAGATCAAAGAAGACGATTGTACAATGCCAACATAATAGACAACATTGCTGATAAGTTGGTAAGTCTTAAATAACAAAAATTAATTAAAACTAAAATTTCTTTAAAAAAATATATACAATTTGCACATTATAATTACTATTCATTCTTACATATGTCTGAAACTGATTGTGGTGGTTTCTTTTGGCTTAAAAGGAGGAGGGGTTGAATGACGTTCAGGAGATTTTTAAAACAGAGAAAGCTTTTCCTGAGCGCAGACTCCGAGGCGTTCTGGAGGAACTGAGCAATGGTTGCAGGTTAGGTATTTTTATTATATCTTAAAGCTCACAACAAATAGAATAGTATCTCATTAAATTATTTTCACATCTCTATTGGTATTCAAGTGGTAGAATAGTATAATAGTCCTATTACAGAATATGGTTATGTCAATAAAGCTTATTGAACTGAACTGAACTAAATAAGTTCTCAAACTCTTTCAGTAACTTTGTAACACTGGCAAACAAGGACCAAAACCAGTCTGGGAGAACTAAGCTGGATCGGGAAAGGGTGAAATCATGCATGCGGGAGCTGGTACGGCACTTAAAGGAGCTCCAAATGCAAAATTTATGCTCAATTACAATTTCACATTGTAGTTGTTTTTATGGTGATTTTCAACATGTCTTTGTATTACATTGTTAGGAAAACATGGGCCAGCAAGCTAAGACAATGCGGACTCAGGTGAAGAAAAAAACAGTAAAAGACAAATTCAAGCAGGCACAAAACTTCCTCCAGAAACTGAGATTCTTCGCTGATGAGGTAATATGAAATTACATTAAATAAGATAAACGTTTTTTGTTATAATTTGGGTTATTTTGTGATCTAAAAGATGGTAATAATGGAAACATTCAAATAAAAAAAAAAATTATTCCATCACAGCCTCAACACAGCATTCCAGATATTTACATATGGATGATCAGCAACGGCAAACGCATCGCATATGCTAAAGTGCCCTCCAAAGATATCCTTTATTCTAATGTGGAAGATGAGACTGGAAAAGATTGTGGAAAAGTCAAGACCATTTTCTTCAAGGTGAGAATACTGTCACTAAAGTACTGATTTCTCATTTGTCTGCTGTATAATAAAGTCTGTTGACTGAATGACTAATTAGAATTCTGCATCACTGGGCCTCATTCAGCAACAATACATGTCACCAACAATACTTAAATACAGAATTCATGATGATTCTGACATTCATCAATGTTTTCTTATTTGACATTTGTTCTTGAGCTGGATCTACATCCATTCAACAAAAAACTAATGCTTTTGACTGGTGACATGTTCGTGCAAAAACAATTCTCCACTAGTTTAATATTGCAAGATTTAAATTACAGTGTATTTTATACATATATGACAAAGATGTCAAAAGTATTCACATTCATTGCTCAGGTAGACGTATAGATACCTGGGTTTAAAAGACTTTTATAGAAGTTGAAGTATCAACTTGAGCATTGGCCCAATGTCACTAAATGTATGACTTACAATTTCACCATCTCTAGCTCCCAGGTAAAAAGGGCTTTGGGCCAGCAGGCTGGACAGTGCAAGCAAAGACAGAGGTTTATCTTTGGCTGGGCTTGAACAGGCACCGCAAGGACTTCTTGAATGGATTACCAAATGGATTTGAGGAGAACAAGGCAGTGAAGGGGCCTGGCATGCAGTCATCACCACCAATCAGCCTGATCTACACCAGTAAGAAATAAGATGTCATTTGGCTAACAACATACGTTAGAAACAAACTTCAAATGAAATTATATGAGATTGACTTATTTATATTAAATTGTTAATAACAGTGAAACAGATCTTCCAGCTGAGGGTACACATGTATCAGGCAAGGAGCCTGTTTGCCGCAGATAGCACAGGTCTGTCAGATCCCTTTGCCAGAGTCTTCTTTTCCTCTCATAGCCAGGTCACAGAGGTAAGAGTTGACTCTCTATAATGAATTTATTACTGTCATGTGAGCTTGAAAACTATTCATGAAACATTCAAATTGTCAAAGTAAGTCTTCTGAATCCTTCCTAACAGATTCTCAATGAGACACTCTGCCCCACATGGGATCAACTTCTAGTATTTGACAATGTTGAGCTGTATGGTGAGGCCAGCGAACTGCGAGATGATCCTCCAATTATTGTCATTGAGATCTATGATCAGGACACTGTGGTAAGCAAATAATCTTACTGTAGTACAAAGGTGTTATAAGTATTCACATTCATTACTCAGGTAGTAAGTATACTAGATACTAGGGTTTAAAAAGATTTTTATAGAAGTTGAAGTATCAACTTAAGCTTTTTACTCCAGTAAAAGTGCAAAAGTTCTGGTTTTAAAACTACTTAAAATATAAAAGTAAAAGTAATGTAAGGAAAACAAATGCCAAAACTTAAGCTGTGCCACAGGGACATATAGTGCACTACCCCACCCCCAAAATACATTTTTTTCTAAAAGTCATAATGACTATAATGTTATATTAAAATGGTAATGTTGA
The DNA here is from genome assembly GCA_036984385.1 of Crenuchus spilurus. Lineage (NCBI taxonomy): Eukaryota > Metazoa > Chordata > Actinopteri > Characiformes > Crenuchidae > Crenuchus > Crenuchus spilurus. The sequence continues at coordinate 112,827 of BRDA01014413.1, read as the reverse complement.
ATGTTTTTGGGATGTACTGACTTCCTGTTTCAGCTGCATATCTGCCCCTTAAAAATGAAAACATTTTAGTCATTTCAAATATATTAGTGGACCATATATGTGTAGTACTGAGTTTACTGGAGAGTGACGAGACACATGACATGCAAGTGCGATGGATCGCTTACCAATAGGGTATCAGAATGGTATATGTTTATACTCATCATCCAACCACAATCACATTCACTCTTTCTGGATGGCAAATTTATCTGGATAGGATGTTTTTTGAATAATGACAAACCGAAATGAAATACATAGAAATAACGAGGCTGCTTATAAAATGTAAGGAGTAGAAAGTACAGATAACTGCAAGAAAATGTAAGTAAATAGAAGTAAAAAGTCGTTCAAAAATAATTACTCCAGTAAAGTATAGATATCCAAATGTTCTACTTAAGTATTTTTGTTACTTGACACCTCTGCTGTGGTAACACAAACCAACATTGTAGTAGTAACCTATAAAAATATATTTTATTGACAGTTTCCTATGGCTCTAAGTGCAAGTTTGAATATATTTGTAGGGCAAAGCTGACTTCATGGGCAGAACATTTGCAAAGCCAATAACCAAGATGTCAGATGAGCACTATGGGCCGCCACGATTTCCTCCTCAGCTAGAGTACTATCAGGTCTACCGTGGGAACTGTACTGCTGGTGAAATGCTGGCTGCTTTTGAACTGCTGCAGGTAATATGACTACAGTGAGCATCTTTGAATTTTATGAATGTAATAATAATGAAGAGCAAAATAAGATATTACAATAAATCTTTCAGATTGGACCAGGTGGAAAGGCTGATCTCCCTCCCATTGATGGACCCACAGACATGGACCGTGGCCCAATCCTGCCAGTACCCATTGGAATCAGACCAGTCCTGAGCAAATATCGTATTGAGGTAAAAAGCTCAACACAAAAGCTGATATTCTGTCAACATTTTACAAAGCTAAAAAATGAACTGATCATCTAAGTTAAATTCCTGCAGGTTTTATTCTGGGGCCTAAGGGATCTGAAGCGAGTAAACCTTGCCCAGGTTGACAGACCACGTGTGGACATAGAATGTGCTGGGAAGGGGATACAGTCAGCCCTCATTCAGAATTACAAGAAGAACCCTAATTTCAGTGCTCTGGTCAAGTGGTTTGAAGTAGTAAGTTTCAACTGTGAAATACTGTAAATACTAAGCCTGCATACAAATTTTAAAGACATTTTGGTCCACATCATACAAGTTTTCAAAACATTTCATATTTAGAACACCCTGCAAAGGCATTAGACAGATTATAATGTTATCTTCTGTTGTTCACTAGGATCTGCCAGAAAATGAGCTTCTCCATCCTCCTCTTAACATTCGAGTGGTGGATTGCAGAGCTTTTGGTCGATATACTCTGGTCGGCTCCCATGCAGTCACCACATTGCGCAAGTTTATCTACAGACCTACAGACAAGACAGTCAACAATTGGTCTACTATGGGTCAGTAATCCTAGGCCAAAATCAATTTTTGACTTTTGTAACAAATACTGACGTTACATTTATGTCAAGTCTAATATTTTGAATTTGACCTACAGAGGAAATTGTTATCCACACTGAACCAGAGCCAGCTGTGAAGAAGATAGAAACAGTTGTCAAACTTGACTCAGTATGTACCTCAAACACATTATGCTTTTATTTTTTTTCCAGCAGCACATACCTTAACAGAACAGAAAACATGTACATGATAAAATGTATTTATCTCAACAGGCATCTGATGCTGTGGTTAAGGTTGATATGGTAAGTATGTATTATTGTAAGCTAGGTTTAGACACCTGGTAAGTATTACCAGTAGCTGTAGTTCCACTCACCATTTTTGAACTACCTCACACTTTGAACTTTATCAGCTCTTAACAGAGTTTGAGAGTTTTTGTTTAACATTCAATTCCAATGGTTTCTGATCAATTAATTGACTAATATGTTCAAGTGAATCATCAGTGGTTTACAGTATTTTCATATTTTATGATAGCCTGATGACGAGAAGGATGGAAAGGGAAAGAAGAAGAGAAAGAAAGGAGAAGAGCCTGAGGAAGAAGAGTTAGATGAGAGCATGCTGGATTGGTGGTCCAAGTACTTTGCTTCAATTGAAACACTCATGGAGGTAAAAATTTGACCTAAATTACATTATTACATTATAGCAGAATTATCTTGTGTCTTATCACAAACACGCTTCACAGAATTTGTGTTTAAAAAACTGTTTCTCCTTATGTAGATTATAAAAGCCCAAGAGGCTGAGAAAGCTGAAGCAGAGGACAAAGAAGACATGGACACAGATGGGGCAGGTAAAAATCAATATCCTGCATACTGAGACTGCAAACTATACATGCGGATTAATTACATTATTAAAATTAAGCTCCATAAAGGTCCGTAGACCATATTTATAGAACATAACGTTTTGGTTATTTCAATAAATTTACATAAAATGTCTCAGTCACAAAAATATCATTAGAAAAGTTACAATAAAGTTGTACAATAAAATACAGTAAAGTTGTGCCCTAATTATTAGACGTTTAAGTGGAAAAAATAACCAGCAAAACTGAAAAAAAAAAACTCAGACTAAGACTTATCAGTCAAAGGAGGTAGTATGTAAATCTTGGTTGCTGTTTGTGAATGTTTGTGTGTTTGATTTTGTGTGTTCACAGACCATAATAGATGTACTATTAATAATGTTACTGACTGAAATCTGTTTCAGTATATTCTGATCTATCCCTACTCCCAGCCTCTGTAGAACTCATTTTAAACAGACATGAATCTACCTTAATGTAAAAGGCTCTTCTAAACTCAGGTATGGAACTCATGTGACATGTAAAATTAGTACATGTCAGCCATGAAAGTTGACCATCACTTATGACAACTTTAGTTATAAATAAACCAAACCTAACTTTAAAACACACATAAATTCATAGCTCTTATATTTTAAGTTTGTGACAATTCTAACAATACAGTACTTCATCAAAAAATTTGAATATTTTTTACATTTTAATCAAAAAGGTAAACTGTCATATTTTATTTTCATTACACATAAAGCTACATTAATCCATTATCCCACCTGCTTAATCCTTATCAGGGTCGTGGTTAGTCCCCTACCCCCTCACTGGGTGCAGGGAAGTGCATTACACTATTCCAACTAACCCAAGACAGGGCACCAATCCATCGCTGGGTACACACACACAGAAAATTTAGAGTACCTAGTCTCCATGTTTAAGGACTGTGGGAGGAAACCCACACAGACACAGGAAGAACATGGAAACTTCACCCAGATGGGGACTTGAACCCAATACGTCAGTGTGGAGAGGCGAGAGTGCTAACCACTAAGCCACTGTGCCGACCCATAAAGTGATATTTCAAGTCTTTTTTATTTTACTGTTTATCGATATGGGTTATAAATCCATAATCAGGAAAAATCTTGAAATATCACTGTATATTTAATGTATATAAAATATACGACAGTTTACCTTTTTGAATTAAAGCATGAACACACAACTTTTTCACCATATTCTAATTTTCGGAGATGCTAGTATTTGTATTGTAATAATTGTCTAATGAATACAAAGTTACACAATAGTTAATAAATATGACATTGAATATGGCTCAGCCATCTTGTCTCAAATGTCTAAAATGAATTTATTTGGCTCTAATGTAGAGCAAATCCCTGGGTTTTTTTTTTTTTTTGAGACAACGTTCCACAGAATGGCAACTTTCATGAAGAATTCATGTCTCGAGTGTGTTGTGTGCACCCCACCTCTCCCCTTCCCCTTCTAACCTATAACCAGATATCAAACCTGATGATTCTAATGTGAAAGGAGCCAAGAAGAAAAAGGGCAAAGGCAAGGACAAGAACAAGGCTGCCCCAGGAGAAGGTCCACCAGAGAAGAAAAAGCCCAAAATTGATGAACTGAAGGTAAACTCTGAACAGAGCAATTTTGTGACAATGTTGAACAATTTTAACTATACATGTGTCTAAGATTCTTCTTCTTCTGAATAGGTGTATAACAGAGAGCTAGAGAATGAATTTGATCACTTTGAAGACTGGCTTCACACGTTCAACCTTTATCGAGGGAAGAGTGGTGATGATGATGAACAAAATGCAGATGAGGACAGGCTTATTGGCAAATTCAAAGCAAGTTCATTCAAAGAAATAAAAAGTCAATTTAATTGCTGTATTTCTTCTGAATAAGTCTCAAGTATCAAATGTTTTGATTGCAGGGCTCCTTGTGCATGTATAAAGTTCCAATGTCAGATGAGATGTCAAGAGAAATGGGCATTGACTCCAACATGGGCATGTTCCAGAATATTCCACACAATGACCCAGTCAATGTTTTAGTTCGGGTCTATGTCATAAGGGTATGTATATGTATGTTTATTGAGATACATAAGCAACATTTGCTAATGAATTTAGACAATCTTCTGTAATCTCTAATTATAACTAAACTGGATTCATCACAGGCTACAGATCTGCACCCTGCAGACATAAACGGGAAAGCAGATCCATACGTTGCCATTAAGCTGGGAAAGTCAGAGATCAAAGACAAAGAAAATTACATCTCGAAACAGCTTAACCCTGTGTTTGGAAAGTGAGTTTGTAGTTACACATAATTATGTATTAATTTTAATGTTAAGCTGAGCTTAGTACTAGTAGAGAAAGATGCTGCAACAAAGTCAATAATAAAAAATACTATTCTTTGCAGTGGTGTTAACCTCATTTAAATGTTTTCCAGGACACAGTTAGTAAACATCTCAGTATGATAAACTATTAACAACACAAACTAAAGTCCATTTCCCAAACCCTTCTAGATCATTTGATGTTGAAGCAACATTCCCTATGGACTCCAGCCTTACTGTGTCTGTCTATGACTGGGACTTGGTGGGCACTGATGACTTGATTGGGGAGACCAAAATTGATCTGGAGAACCGCTACTACAGCAAGCACAGAGCTACATGTGGAATTACAGCAAGCTATGCAATGTATGTGGCTCTCTTCTATGATATACCTCCTTGTATTTACAATCATTATCAAGTTTGTCAGCTCCACTGACCATATACTGTATGTGCACTTTGTAATTCTACAGTTAGACTGTAGTCCTACTGTTTATCTGTAAACTTTGTTAGCAGTAAAATGTAAACTGTTAGTCAGGACCTCCACAGGACCACCAAAGAGCAGGTATTACTTGGGAGGTGGATGTGGTGATCTTGTGGGGGTCCTGACCACTGAAGAACAGGGTGAAATGACGCCCACCACATATACATAGAAACAGATGGACTACAGTCTGTAATTGTAAAAGTACATAGTGCACCTATATGGCCAGTGTAGCCAATAAAATTGACAATGAGTGTAAATACAAGAAGGTGATTGTAATATTCTGATATAACTGTGTAGATTTACATAATGTCATCTACTTGTTTCTGTAGCCATGGATACAATGTCTGGAGGGACCCCATGAAACCAACACAAATCCTAGCAAAACTGTGCAAGGACAGCAAACTAGATCCACCCCAATTTGGTCCTGGTGGAAGAGTGAAGGTTGCAAACAGAGTTTATACAGGACCTACTGAAATTGAGGATGAAAATGGTATGGTATACTGCCATTTTAGTTCATTTTCATTTTTATATCAACTTCCATGTAGAAGATCAAGTACTTTATGGTTTTATGTATTGGTTAGAGTTCCAAAGCAAGTGTCAAGGTTACTTGGAAGATGTGGCTTTGCATCTGAAAATCAATACATCTGAAGTGAGGACCATACAAAAGCAATAGCAAGCTCATTTCATTTTACAGTGAATGAAGAACACAAAGAATGTTCTAGACTAGAACCACATGATCAAGTTTCATGTAGGCATACATACACAAAGCAATATTACCTCACATGCTATTCAAGTGCTAAATCAAAAATTAGAATATCATATAAACGTTCATTTGTGTTCATAATTTAATTAAAAAGGTAAACTGTGATATGTTTTATATTCAATACAGGTAAAGTGACATTTCAAGCCTTTGTTTGTTTTTGTTTTAGCCCATGAACATCAGAAATCCAGAATCTCAAATTATTAGAATATTTCATTTTCAATAAATTACTATTCAAACAGCATCAACAAAAAATGCTTGAAATGTCACTTTACATGTAATGAATATAAAATATTTGATTGTTTACCTTCTTGAATTAATTATTAACACAAACTTTGTCACAACATTGTAATGTTTGTAGATGGACTAGCATATCTCAGTCATGGAAGGGTTTTTTGCCCATTGAAATAGCTGTTCACTTTTCTAACAGGGCTCAAAAAACAGACAGATGAGCACCTTGCTCTAGCTGTGCTAAACCACTGGGAGGACTTTCCACGAGTTGGCTGCAAACTGGTCCCAGAACATGTGGAGACAAGACCTCTGCTGAATCCTAACAAACCTGGAATTGAACAGGTCAGCAATCATAAATTGCTGATAACACAATAACAGTCATAACTAAGATTTTCTAAAATCCTACAAATATTCTACAAAGTTATATTTATATTTTTGTAAATGTTGACTATTAAACCAGGTAAGCATGAATTAAGAATTACTCCATTATGTGTATGCCTCTGATTGTTCAGGGAAGAATTGAAATGTGGGTGGATATGTTCCCAAAAGATATGCCAGCACCCGGACCTGCCCTTGATATTTCACCAAGAAAGCCAAAGAAGTAGGGATCCACACATAATGACTGTTTTTGCTTTGAGCAAATTATGGATATTTATTATTTATTATTTATTATGGATATTATTATTAACCATAAATTATGGAATTATGGATATTTCTAAATATCCATAATTCATTGTGGTCAATAAATATATTACATTTGCTTGCTGACAGGTTTGAGCTCAGGGTGATCGTCTGGAACACAGATGAAGTTGTTCTTGAAGATGATGATATATTCACAGGAGAAAAATCCAGTGATATTTTTGTCCGAGGGTACGCTGCTCAATTTTGTATTCATTAAGATTTTTGTGTGCTATAGTCAATACTAAATGATGGTGAACATCTAAATCTGACTGGTTTTACAGATGGCTTAAAGGACAACAAGAGGACAAGCAAGACACAGATGTCCACTACCACTCCCTGACAGGAGAGGGGAACTTCAACTGGCGCTTCATTTACCCTTTTGACTATTTAATGGCTGAAGAAAAAATTGTCATCTCAAAGAAAGAATCCATGTTCTCCTGGGATGAGACTGAGTACAAGATCCCTGCCCGTCTGAATATACAAGTTTGGGATGCAGACCATTTCTCTGCAGATGATTTCCTTGGTAAGATACTCAGATATTTTCACTGCATTGTAGCTCTAGTCCTGAGTTTAAGACCCAATTTTCATCATACATACAGTGTTACATAAAAAAATTAGAGTATTGTGAAAAAGTTCATTTGCATTCATAGTTTAATTAAAAAAGGTAAACTGTTATGTATTTTTATTCATTACACCTTTTTTGATTTACTGTTGATCAGTATGGCTTATAGCTCATGAAATTCAGAATTTCAAAATTTTATTTAGAGGTTGAGTAAACTACTATTCCAACAGTACCAGCATCAAAACAAAAAAAAACTTGAAATGTGTAACTTTCTGTGTAATATAAAATATATAACAGTTTAGTTTTTAAATTAAATTTTGAATAAAAATGAGCTTTTCACAATAATCTCATTTTTGGAGATGTAATAGTAAGTAGTTGTCCTTACATGAGAACTTGTATTTCCAATTAGGTGCAATTGAATTAGACCTCAACAGATTTCCTCGTGGTGCAAAAACAGCAAAACAGTGCACCATTGACATGGTTCTTAATGAACAAGAAATGCCAATGGTTAACATCTTCAAGCAGAAAAGAATCAAGGGCTGGTGGCCCTTCATAGCCAGAGATGAAAATGATGAAATGGAAATTACGGTATGTCATAGCCACTTAACTCACAAACAATAACAATTTCTCACATCATGTGTAAAAAATGATGTCTTTGGAACTCCAATGTTAATTCAGATTATATTCATGTTATAGGGGAAAGTAGAGGCAGAGCTGCACCTTATGACAGGTGAGGAGGCCGAAAAGAGTCCTGTTGGTGAAGGACGCAACGAGCCAGAGCCTCTGGAGAAACCAAAGTAAGAGTTTATTATATTTAAAAAATGTTTCCTTTTCAGACTTTTATTCATTAGTCTAAATATTTAGTCTAAAGTTAAATTATAAAGCTAAATTTCACATATATAATACTTTATCTGACTATTGTGGTTTTAAATAAGATAAAAAGGGCATAAATTAGTACAGTGTTAAGCTGATAAACATAAGCAAATAAAACAAACGTCTTTCATAAGACTTAAACAAGAGGATATGTAAATAAGGTGTACCCTATATGAAACTACATAAAGAAATACAATATAAACATAACATTTATACCATAACATTAACCCTTTGCCTGTCTATAGACTACAACATGGACTTAAAATCCTTGTTTTGTCTTTAACTGTCCTCTTTCTTCTTTTGCACTTTGTTTTTACATGAGGTACACAACAGTGTCTGTTTCTACTAAATATGAATTTGAAATGTACTGTTTTATTTACTTTTCTAAACCTTATTACCATATCAAATCTATGCAAGACCATGTGTTGTATAACTGGACAAATACTCATTGCAGAACAACTGGACAATACAGGTCTCTCTATTTCTGCTGTGCAAATGATGCAGCGTACCGTAAATCTACAAAACCCTGCAAGATGCAAGATGTGGTGTCATGTACATCAGGAGGAATGCGGAACCTCTGATTCTCGTGTGAAACAAATGGAGAAGAAAACATCACATAAAATAAGTCAAACTAAATAGAAAAGCCAAGTGGTAACAGAGAAGAGCTGAAAAGGCAACAGTAATTCTAAATAGGCTAAAATTTAAAATAAATATGCAACTAAAACAGAACCGCAATACTATGGACACTTATGAAATGAACATTTCTTCATCTGATATCCGGATTTCTATCAACCTACTCTGTGTGGTAAGTAGTGCCCTAACCATGTTATATTTTGCTAATATTTCACTTTCATGTCACCCAACAGTGACGCAAAAGTAAAAGATATACAGTATTCATAAATGCTTTATATCTTTTGAAATATTTAAAATGTATTTATAAATGTTCATTATAAATAATGTATATAATAATGTAACATGAAAAGAAACTGTTTGTAAGAATTACAGTACTTTAAAAAATATGCACTATAATCAACGCTTCAAAGTAAATAGTGTAAAAATATTCAATTAAACAGTTTAATCAGGTATAATTATTTTGAGTCTGTGGAAAGTATTCTAGATTGTACTTAAAAGACATTTAAATATATCGCTAACAAGAATGCATGTAAATAAACAACTACAAAATTAAATAGGTTAAAAAAATTATTTAATTCAAATACTAAATAAACTGATTTAAACCAGAATATCTGCAGTTCTCATGGTTTACATAACTTGAAAATTATTTATCACAATCCTAAATACTTGCTGACAATTCTTTGTTTTCTCACCAGCCGCCCTGACACAACCTTCCTGTGGTTCATCAGTCCACTCAAAGCAATCCGATACCTCATCTGCAACAGCTACAAATGGTTGATCATCAAAATTGTGGTGCTTCTATTGCTGCTGGCAATGTTGGGTTTATTCCTTTACAGCATGCCAGGATATATGGTGAAAAAGATGCTTGGTGTCTAAAATGCAATTATACTGAACAATCGCCTAAACTGAACTTTACGTATTTCTATGTAGTAGTGATATGTCATACCTCTGAAACACTTAAAAGTGTTTATTATTTAATATAAATGTCTATCCTTCCCAATCAATAAGTACATTATCAACACGTTTGTCTAGGGAGATATCACTGCTCCAATAATTAATTGTGAAAAAACCTAAAGAATTTGTTCTGATTGGTCAGTAACAGGACCAGTTTAGACTTTGTTTTAATGTAATTTTCATACTTTTATTCAAAACCAAAACTGGATGATCTATTGCTTTGTTTAAAAAAAGTCCAGTTTGATCAACATAACATACTAAGTGATAAAACTACATTTGACCATGTAGTTTGATTGTTTAACAAAATTTTAGATTTATAATAAGTGATGTTCAGAGAAAATATGAAGAAATAGAAAGGTCAATGTAGAAAACATAAAGAGAAAATGTAAAGAGGCCTAAGTAATAATAATACTGATAAAGTTTGTGAAACTTGTTTCTTCATATTGCAGTCATGATCGATTATCCCTTCTCCTAAATCATGGTATTTTGTGATGCAAAAAGTAGGTGTCCTGGTCAAATAGCAGAATTATTTTTGCATAATACAAAAATACCAAAAACAGGCTTACAGAGAGAAACAGCTTGTGATTCATCAGAGCACTATAATAATTTTAATATACAAAATCAAGTATACTTTAAAGTTAGAAAACTTATTTATAAGCATGGTTTAGCATGATTGCCCAAATCATCTGTAATTGAGTTAACAGTCGAGTTAACTCAACAGGTAAGTGCAGTGCAATGAAATAAATAATACTACAGCAAAGAATTTGTAATGTTGAAATGCTGAATTATCAAGTGTTACAGTCACTTTCTACATTTGCATTCAGCTAAGATTAATCTGAGATGAACAAATCTGACCAAACAAACCAAAACCATCTACATCTATAGTATATACACGATATATATGACAAGTCTTTCTGCTAGAGTCAACTGGATGAAATGCAACATGTTATCAACATGTGGCCCCATAATACAGACCTTTCATTAAAAACAACAACATTTAACCATCTTTCTGAAAGTGTCCTATGATTTGATTGGTTTGTGCCTTTTAACCTGAGGTGATGTTATGTACGTTTTGTATTAATTCATAGTTTGTACTGTATTTTGGTTGTTTATAGCTGAATAGATTTGTATTTCCTAAGTAAAAGGTAATACATGTGTGCTTTGTGTGACATATAAAAAAGAATAAACACTGTACATGTATTTATTAACCCTTCTGGACTATTTCTACAAATACTGCAGAATTGAGCAACTGTACTTACTGTGCATTTGTTTTTCAGCAACTTTTCTGTATGTGAGTGATTTATCAATGTAATCTGCTGACACCTCCCTCTGCAAAAAGAATGAAACACATACTATAATATAAACAATGTCATTTGTAAACAGATTCAAAACTACGAGTCTGTACTGAAATTACGGTGGTGCTTGAAAGTTTGTGAAACCGTTATACTTTTCTAAATATAGACTTTTCCACATAAATAAGACCTAAAACATCATTAGATTTTCACACTAAAAGTAGATAAAGAGAACACAGTTAAACAAATGAGGCAAAAATGTTATACTTTGTCATTTATTTACTGAGGAAAATGATCCAATATGACATATGTGAAAAGCAAAAGTATGTGAACCTCTAGGATTAGCAGTTAATTTGAAGGTGAAATTAGAGTCAGGTGTTTTCAATGTATGGGAAGACAATCAGGTGTGAGTGGGCACCCTGTTTTATGTAAAGAACAGGGAACTAACAAAGTCTGCACTTCACAACACATGATTGTGGAAGAGTATTATGGCACAAACAATGAGATTTCTGAGGACCTCAGAAAAAAAGTAATTGATGCTTATCAGGCTGGAAAAGGTTACAAATCCATCTCTAAAGAGTTTGGACTCCACTAATCCACAGACAGATTGTGTACAAATGGAGGAAATTCAACACCATCGTTACCCTACCCAAAAGTGGTCAGCATCAGAAGAACACTGAACAGCAATGGTGTGCATGGCAGGGTTGCAAGGAGAAACCCACTGCTCTCCAAATAAAACATTGCTGCTCATATCCAGTTTGCAAAAATCATGTGGACAAGCCAGAAGTCTATTGGAAGAATGTTTTGTGGACAGATGAGACCAAAATAGAACTCTTTTTTTAAATGAAAAGTGTTATGCTTGGAGAAAGGAAAACACTGCATTCCAGCATAAGAACCTTATCCATTCTGTGAAACATGGTGGTGGAAGTATCATGGTTTGGGCCTGTTTTACTGCATCTAGGCCAGGACGGCTTGCCACCATTGATGGAACAATGAATTCTGAATTATATCAGAGAATTCTAAAGGAAAATGTCAGGACATCTGTCCATGAACTGAATCTCAAGAGAATGTGGGTCATGCAGCAAAACAACGAGCCTAAGCACACAAGTCATGACCCTAACGACCCTAATGACTAACCAAAAAATGATTAAAGAACAGTTACCAGAAACATTTAGTTGCAGTTATTGCTGAAGAAGGGAATGACACCAGATACTGAAAGCAAAGGTTCACATACTTTTGCAACTCACAAATATGTCATATTGAATCATTTTCCTCAATAAATAAATTACCAAGTATAATATTTGTGTCTCATTTGTTTAACTGGGTTCTCTTTATCTACTTTTAGGACTTATTTTTATTTAAGTCATATTTATGCAGAAGTATAGAAAATTCTAAAGGATTCACAAACTTTCAAGCACAACTGTATAACCAGATGCAACACAGCCTAGCTCTGTGCAGCTCAACCCTGGTGACCAGGGCGGGACTGGGCGTCTGTATGTCCTGAAAAAGTCAGAGAGAATGACAACTGAACCTGAATACTAACATTTTCAGTACCAGAAACAGAAATAAAAAGATGCATTGTGCTAGGGTTGTGGCAAAAAGGCTGTGGCCAGAAGTCGGATGCAGCATGGTTTCCAAAAACAAGGCTTTATTGCAAAATGTAAGAGCTGTGGCTATGGAACAAAACAAATACCAAGGCTGTGACTTGACAAAGACAAAAACATACAGATGAAGACATACAATGACTGACAATGACTGTGAGACACAAGGAAGCAAATTAGCAACATAATTAATGCCGCGATGAGTGGTCAGGGCTGTGCAATGGACAAGACATGACATGGCTGGGAGTGTAGACATGACACGTACACAATGTAAACAAAAGCACATGGTGACAGGATGACACATGGGAAGCAAAAACAAACAAGGCACATGGACAGAGGCGGGGCCAGAAACGAGGTAGTGGTGGTAGGGTTACAGTTTGTCACAATAACAGAATTTTATTTTGATATTGATACCAAGAATAGTATCATGATATTCAATACTAAATCAGTACTTTGGCTATAAATTAAAAAACACTCACTATTGTGGTCAACACCAAATGTTTAATTGATAGCAAACAGACATATTTCCAAATTTTTACAGTTTAAAGGCACAGTATGTAATATTTCGGGTTATCTTTTAGCAGAATTTAAGATGATCACTAATAAAAATGATTAAAACACATCTAATTATTACAAACTAAGAAGTCGTTTGATTATTTTACCTTAGAATAAGCTGTTTATATCTACATTGGTCGCGGTTCGAACACCGACTGAGGCCGCCATGTTGCATCGCCATGTTTCTACAGTAGTTCGAAAAGGACAAACAAGAGGCTAGCGAATTGGAAAACCGTTTGTGTTGTAATGACGAATTGGCCACTCAAATTCGATTGCGCTGTAGCTTTGTTTTACCGTTGGCTGACAGAAAACAGGAGGAAAAGAAGAAATACACATATACCTCAATAAGAAGAAAGACATGGAGGAGAAGCAAGAATAAAGGTTTTTTTGTTTATTTGTTAAGATGGCGGAACATTCTTATGCTCGTCTCAGAGCAGTGGCTGTTTACCAACACACAGTTTGTACACCAACCTTCACTGACGTAGATTATTAAGCCGCCCCCTCTGGTTTCCCCGGACTGCTGGTTACGGTCTGCTCGGAAGAGCTGTCGGCCGGTGAGCTGGAAGGCCAAGTCTGGCATGTTTCTGTGAGACAAATCACAGCGCAGTTCCTCGTGTCCTCAAACATTCATCCTCAGCCGCAGGAGGTCCAGTTTGTTGTCCCGACAACGGACGTTGGAGAGGAAAATAGGTGGAATCGGGGGACGTTTTTAGTGTTAGCCTTTAGCCTTGCTAGCACGCTGCCCCACTTCTGCCGTCTCGTTTTGACACCTTACGGCCACTGTAGAGACTTTATTTGTGTTTGGAAGGGGGGAGGCTGTGGAAATAGTTTTCAGTTGGTTGCAATATGGAAACTAAACCACTAGATGTCGCTGGAAACTACATACTGTGCCTTTAAGTAACACATCTATTCTTTTTTTTAATGTAATTTCTGTAATTCTTTGGTTGTAAGCAAAATAAAACATTAAATTAGTGCAACTTATTTGTATTAGAAAGTACAGAAAATATTGAGAATTAGAGTTTAGAATTGATTTCCAAACGTGTGTATTGCACTTCTGTGTGTATTGATTCTCAGTGCAAATCAGCTTTTATGTTATACATTATATGGGTAAAAATATTGGGACACCTGGTCATTAATTGTGTCTTCTGAAGTCAAGGGCCTTAAAAACAGTTTATTCTGCTTTTATTAGAGAAATTGTATATCCTGTCCATTGAAGACTGCTAGATTCTGGAGCATTGCTGCAAGGATTTGATTGCATTCAGCTACAACAGTGTTAGTGAGGTCCGCATGTTGGGTGATCATAACCACACCTCATCCAAGAAGTATTGGATGTAGCACCATCATTCCAGAAAACACAGTTCCACTGCTCCACAGCTCAATGCTGGGGGGCTTTATACCACTCTTGCCCATGCCTGGCATTAGGCGTGTTGAAAATAAGTTCATGTTTATCAGCTCCAGAGAGTCCTATTATATTGGCAGAACTTCTCTTTAGGGACTAGACAAGCTGTGTGTACATTTGTACATCTGTGTCTGCAATGGTTGCAACATAAAAAGTTGAATGCTTTCACTAACAGGTGTCCACAAACATTTGAACATGTAATGTATACTGTAATACCCTAATATTCATTTTTGTTAAAACCACTGCATTTTGCATTCACTGAAATGTGTAAATTGTATTGAATGTTGCACGGTTTGTGTCTAAATACCAAAAATTCATAAATTATTGCTTGATAGTAAATAAATGTGACTGAGTATTTAAATATTAGGCTAAACATTGTGTAACTCTTTTGTCCCAACAGTCGTCCAGACACTACATTCTTATGGTTCCTTACCCCACTAAAAGCAATACGGCACCTTCTCTGTAACCAGTACAAGTGGCTGGTTATCAAAATAGTTGTGGCTCTGCTCCTGCTGGCCATCGTGGTCCTGTTCCTCTACAGCATGCCTGGTTACATGGCAAAGAAACTCCTAGGAGTCTGAAGAAAGAAAATGGCACACTTATTTTGCATCCAGTGATCTAGTGAAATGCTGTGCTGCAACTAAGTATTTTTTTTTTTGTTTCTTTTCAGAAGGAAAGGTTTGTCTGAAATGTTGTAGTCAGCAAATCTCAGATTTCCTTTGTTGGTTTTGAAGCTTTAAGGTTTGTTCATTGATACATCTATGTAATGTCTTTGAATTCATTATATTTTTGAGTGAACTGAAAATAAAACTGAATGAATTGTATATGTTGATTTTGCAAAGTAAACATTTGTATCAACTCTGTTCATAATAAATCCTATCACAGCTACTTTCCCCACACAGATAAGATGTATTGTGTCTAATTATTTTTGTGAACAAAGATGTTCCCTCATTTAAGTCAGGTCTGATTATATAACTGTTAAATTTGAGAACGAAAGAAACAGAAGAAACAAAAGTTCAACGAAAAAGTTTCCTTCGAGCCGGATTCGAACCAGCGACCTAAGGATGGCTAGTTAACCACTACAGTCCTCCGCTCTACCAACTGAGCTATCGAAGGCCTTGGAATAAGGCTGCCGATGTATCCTTATAAACACAAATATGTGGTCTATGTGTAATTAAAATATTTAAGTTTGTTTGATGGCTAATTAACGTCATTGATAGCCACTCTGACTAGATATTAGTTCAGTATTTCGAAGCAGAACTAACGTTAGCTGTAAACTACTATTAGCTTGCTAGCTAAATTAGCTGTTAGCCAAACAAAAGGACAAATTACCATTTATAAGTAACAACAAATGGTGACGTTTAGAGTATGAGATTTGTAACGTTACGTTGCACTTGGACAGAAAATTAGCCACTAAACAGTTTGTTAAAGCACCCTGCTTATATGTTACATGACTTACCTTACCTCACCTTACTCAAATAAATCTGATGTAGAGAAGAGATACAATCTAAAATAAAAATCCAAAAGAATGTGTTGTTATAAATGGGAATGTTGTCTGATATATGATGTATTGTTTGCTGTTATTCACTGTTCAATCAAAGAGCCTATTTATAATCACTAAATTCCACATAAAAGTATTTTTTGTTGAGAAAATGATTCTGTGAATCTGAATTGATTCCATGAATTTAAACACCAACTGCTGTGATGCTCAATATTTCATTACATAAAAAACCCAACCAGACAAGTACAGTATATAGAAAAAGTTTTATTATACATGCCTTTTCATGTACAAGGTTTCATTGCTAAGGTAGGATAGATGAATCCAGTGTTTCACTCACAGGTTTTGTTTAGTAGTAGTTTGTTTAAACAAAATACAAGCTCTTATTTAAGCCAAGAGTCTGCTTACAATGAAAATGTATGATGAAATATATACAGTGGCATGCAAAATTTGGGCACCCCTGTTAAAATGCCAGGTTTTTGTGATAAAAAAAACAGACCAAGATTAAAAATTTCAAACCTTTTTCCATCTTTGATTTGTCATAAGTTGTGACCACTGACAACAGACTGAAATCAAAGAGGAGAGAAAAAAACTAAAATAATGTTGCATAAATATGGACACCCTCTTGTAATTGGGGTGTAATTAACTAATCACATTCACACTGATATGTATAGTTAATACACAACTGCCATCAATTAAAGTCATCCTGATTAACCCCAAATAAAGTTCAGCTGTTCTAGTAGAATTTTTTTTATATTTAATCAGTTACAACTTACAGCAAATGCCATGGTCCACGAAGAGCTTATAAAACATCAAAGGGATCTCATTGTTGAAAAGCATCAGTCAGGAGAAGGGGACAAAACATTCAAAAGGCATTAGATATGCCATGGAACACAGTGAAGATGATCATCAAGAAGTGGATAAAATTTGGCACAACAGTGACATTACCAAGAACTGGACTTTCCTACAAAACCGATGAAAAGACAAAAAGAAAACTGGCCCAGGAGATTGCCAAAAGGTCTACAGCAAAATTAAATATTTTTGGCAAGTACTAGTTGTGTATCATATGTATCATATGATAATTTCATATAATCTTCATATGTCTGGGATGTGGGGTAGGGTGGCAAGACAGAAGAATTTACTAACAAAAAAAACCCATGCTTGGCTATGTTTTGCCAAAATTGTGAACATTTTGCCCATAATTCCAAAAGGTATGTTTGGCGCTCAGTCAACACTGCATTGCCAATAGGCCCACAGTGAAGCATGGTAGAGGTAGCATTATGCTTTGGGCTGTTTTTCTGCAAGTGGAACTGGGGCTTTAGCCAAGGTAAAGGGAACTATGAACAGTTCTAAATATCAGCCAATTTTGGCACAAATCCTTCAGGCCTCTGCTAAAAAACCTAAAGAAAAATCTGAAAGAAAGTTCTGAAATGATTCAGCTTGGTCTAATTTTTTAAATCACAAAAACCTGGCATTTTAACAGAGGTGCCCAAACTGTTGTATGCCACTTTAAGTATTTTACACCATCTTGACCAAAATAAATAAACTATCAACTAAAAGCTTTCAAATTCACTGTTGTTACTGGGTCTTATAATCCATTCCTTCATTGTTTATTCAATGCTGTGTTGCTCGTGTGTTTGTTACATACTACTGATAATTCATGTATTAGTAAAAACACTTTGAAACTTCTTTCGAAGGCATATTCTGGCCAATGACATATCAAGCTGTTGATTGTGCTCATTTTCTATAGCCTCAAAGTTAACAAGCACAGCATTTCATGCTTTAACAAAGAAGAGATGAATTTGGATGTTAATACTCTCTGAAATATGCTGCATGCGTGTATTTGTAGTTCTTCTGGTATTAACGTTGAATATTGCACATATAGGGGGTATGACCACATGTAATTAACCTTACAGGCTTTTTACATCCATGGAGCCATCAGAGAGGTTTCTCTCTGTACCTGAAATTCAATGTACAATGTAAGGCTTAAACATTTAGACATTATATTACAGTGCTGTTATAATGAATTTTAAAAGGCATATAGTATTACTTACTTTGTTTAATTCAGGGAAGAGTTCTTGAATTGCTATATCAAGCAGAATATATGTCAACTGCAAGGGGAATGACAAAACCAAGATGTTAAATTATTATAAGATACTTGCACAGAAGGATCATGGCAATGCACATATTGTATAACCACTTGCCTGCTTGTTAAGAACTGGCTGCTGAAGTCCATCGAAAAGAAGCCGTATCCCTTCATATTTAGCATCCTCTCCGATACATTTTCCAAGGAAATCTACAACAAAGTCATGACATCATTTATTAGACACCTCTGCAGTGTCAAATGTGTGAAATAATTGTGTAAGATATTAATAGTTAACTAATATAAAATCACAATAAACAATCATGGCTAATAATAATAATAATAATAATAATAATAATAATAATAATAATACTGCATTATTAACTGTGATATACACAAACTGTATATTTTATCAGCTCCACTTACCATAAAGGTGCACTCTACAAGTACACTGTTAACCTCGTTTCACCCTGTTCATCCATAGTCAGGACCCCCAGAGTACCACCAGAAAGCAGGTATTATTTGGGTGGTGGATCATTCTCAGCACTGCAATGACACTGACATGACTGTGGTGTGTTACTGTGTGTTGCACTGGTATAAGTGGATCAGACACAGAAGAGCTGCTGATGTCTTTAAACACCACAGTGTTACTGCTAGAATGAAAATAGTGCTCCAGCTAAACAATCCATCCAACAGCATCCTGTGACCACCAATGAAAGACTAGAGGATGACCAACACAAATTGTGCAGCAACAGGTGAGCTACTATCGCCTACAAGGTAGATCAACAAGGTAGATGTATCTAATATAGGGAACAATGAGCTAGCTAAAATTGTGTTTAATGTCTGCAGCAGCTCTACTGTGTTTGGGCCACTTGTATCAGCAGAACATACTCTAACACACCACCACCACGTCAGTGTCACTGCATTGCTGAGAATGGTCCACCACCAAAATAATACCTGGTCTGTGGTGATCCTGCAGGGCAGGGGTGTCAAACTGCAGTCATGGAGGGCGGGATTCCTGCTCAGTTTGGTGATCTTTCTGATCAAACACACCTGATTCACCTCAGCAAGTAATTAGAAGGTTTAATTGTAGTGTCAGAGCAGAGAAATCACCAAACTGTGCTGGACACCGGCCGTTAATGAACGGAGTTTGAAACCCCTGCTGTAGGGGTCCTGGCCACTGAAGAACAGAGTGAAATGTGGCTAATCAAGTATACAGAGAAACGGATGGACTAGAGTGTGTAATTGTAGAACAAGAGTGCACCTAGGTAATGAGTTAATAAAATGGACAATGGGTTTAGATGCGTGTGTGTGCATGTATGTATACATAATGAAGTGGTCAATGAGGGTATACATTGTAAATTCATAGATATTCAATACCATTGTTGGAGAAATTTCTAGGCACCTCACATCTGTATTTATAAAAGATAATGTTTAAATGTCAAAATAATGTTGATCAACCTGGAATGTAATTCCTCATTTCCTCAAATGTCTTCTTGGCTCTTTTTTGCTTGTCTCCCAATGAGCGTGGCTCACTGTTCTCACAGAACACAGCATCTAGAGATGTGCACATTTAAAATAAATGTGAATAATTAAAAATTATAATTAATCATTTTGAATACGTTCAAAATTCATATTCCTTTTAACTACCAAGGCTTTCTGTTGCATATTTTGCACGCTTCCTAAAATAATTAGAATTCATACAGCTGAGCAAAAGTTTCTCTTACAGCATTACACTCCAACTCTTCCCATTAAATAGTAGATAATAGTTGTTTTTGTTACCTCTGAGCAGAGTGATGAGCGAAACCACACGATGCTCCTGAAAAACCTGGTCCAGTTTGTTTTGCAGGTAATAGTCAGTATACGCCTCCAGTGTGTTCTTGAACAGGATGCGTCCACCCATCAATAAGTGATGTAGCCAATCAGGAATATGAAACACTACTCGGCCTGCCAAAATTACACAACCAAGAAAGAATATTAACAGTAACAAAGTATTAGTCAGTATACTAGTTGTAGAAAAAACTAATAGAAAGTACACAAATAGAAAATATGAATGGGACTGGAAATCTTAATCACCTCTTACCTACAAACATTAAGTAGTCATATACTCCTTCCACAGTGATCATCTCCATAAAGTAGTTCTGGTTGTGCCTCTTCTCTGTGATCTCAGAGCGGTTTGCATTGTTTTTGTACAGTTCATTGAACAACTAAAGTATAAAAAGAATAATTCTACATCAAATGTAATGAATTTCACAATATTTTAGTGGAAATAAAGTACATGTCGCTGATAATCAGCTTGCAATTTAATCAAATGAGACAGCATGCCTTTTTGTTGTTTTCAGATGTGGGGCTGAGAATAGTGAGCTCTGGTCGGCTGGGCTTGGGCTTTGGTGATTCACATGAGTTGAAGAAAGCCTGAATGAAAGGCTCTAGGTGTTGCCCTTTCTGAGAACAAGAAAGTAGATCTAGATAAATCTCTTAAATAGCTCCTTAAGATTATTTCAGAATTAATTGAGGAAAAAAGAGATCAAACATTTTTGATTGGTTTATAATAAAAAGGAAGAAATAACAAACCTCCTTGATTAGTTTGCTAGGCACAGATTTGATTATTTTTCCTGCAATAGTGAATAATTAGAAAATATTAACATGTTGGAAGAGAAGCTCATCAGATTACAGCCAATTCAAGACAATCAACAAAACTATAAAACAATTATTTATTTATTTTTGTATTATTTTACTTAAAAATAAATAAAAAATAATAACTGAAATAACTGGCAATAACCACCATCACCAATGACATACCGAGATTGACATCAGGTAACATCTTGTCATGGAACTGGGACTCCATGCTGTGAGGGGAGAGAAAGTCTGCCAGCAACTGGCTGTTGCTCAGCTCAGGATGTTGCAGGAGTTTCTAAGATAAACAGAAAGAAACACAATGTGGTGGACATCAGAATCAGAATCACATTTATTGTCTAAGTATGTTGATATACACAAGGAATTGGATATACAAAGGCTGGTGTCTCTCAAGTAGTATATAAAAAAGTACTGTACATGTAATTTACAGATAATTGTATGTGCAATTATACTTATGATGGAAACACATTCATATGTTTATCCATCATTATTACCTGTAGATATTCTTGAAATTCCTCACGCTTAGAGGTTAAAAATTCATAATTTTTGGGTCCAATTATCCGCTTGGAAGGTAGTTGCGCATCTGGGAATGAGCCTGTTTTAAGATAATAATGTTTAAGATATGACTGGAGAGTAAAATCAGTTCATAAGTAATTCCACTCATCTCTCATAAGTCCACTTTACTTACCATGAAATTCTGTGAGTTTAGATTCAAGAACATAGAATTCAACATATCTTCGATACACTGACCAATGTTCCGTTTCATGACCCACTGAAAAACAAATTTATCAGATTTAGCACTGCCTAACAGTACAGATCTTGTAGTCATTTGTAAGTAATAGTCTCACACTTGCAGTCAATTTGCAAACATTGTAGACTTCACCTGTTCTCCTGTCATTCCTCTCCACATCAATGCAGTACACTGGAATCCTCTCCTTTTTGACATCATCATCAAATAAGTCAACATAGGGAATGGTGATGCTCCAGGCTGACAGATTCCTTGGAGTGCTTGGGGTACTAATTGCCTCCAAAGGTGAATCATCCTCCATGACCATGATGGCCTCCTCTACCTAAGAAATGAAGTAGAAGGGACAGAGTTGAATAAGACATAAAAAACAGTTACAGTGGTGCACAGACAAAAAAACCAGTACACGCATATACAGCTATTTGATGCTAGCTAGTCAACACTACTAACTATCTAACTATTGCATATTACAACACAAACAAAAAAATCAATTAGAGGCCCACACATGAGATATATATTTATATATATATATTAGAACGTAGAAATGGTATAAAGTAGTTTGTTTTTGCCATATTAAAGTTGTCCATGGGTGAGCCAAGGGAGCACTAGAATGTACTGAAACTACTCAGGTGTTAATAACTGACTACAGCCATCATCAACATAAGCCAGACGGACAAAAACAGAGTCAAACCAATTTTGAGGTTCAAATGTCCAGTGCTGCTAGGAAAATCAACAAAAAAAGTTCTCATTAGACTGTATGATTATATACACCACAGTTGCCTGAAGGATCCACTGTTTTCCTTTTTTAGTCCCAATTACACAGTAAATGTAGTATATTATCTTTATCTAGAGAGCAGGTACATGTGATGAAGTAAGATGCACTAACCATATCATCCTCTCCCTCTGCAAGTCCATAAGATGGCAGCATGGCCCCTTCCATGGTGGTGCTTTTGAAAACCCCCTTAATCTTACTGCCAATGCGGCTAATCCCAAAAGATTCTCCTCGCTTGGACGTGCTCCTGAACATACATCCACACAAGCATAAAAACATGGAGAAATTGGTTATAATGCCCGAGAGAAACAATGATCATGCAACAGCACATGCATTTGTAACGGAAAGTTAAATATGCATGTTATGACAAGAATCACTGCATGAAAACAGATTTCAAACAAAAATGCATTTGATTCAGGTTGCATTATTCAACTTGAATCATCCAGCAGATGGCAATGACACAGATGAATAGCAATATGCTACAAAAGATGAGCTTAAAAAAGATGAGCGACAAAACACCAACGCACATCTGCATATTTGAAATAGGAAACGTTAAAAAAGAATGAGCATTTATCTGTCCTGAAGGACAAATTCCTCATTCACAACAAAAGGGGGTTTTAGAAAGAAAAAAAAAACTAGTTCAGGCGTGATATCAGAAATTCTTAACTGCTGTTAACATTTACAGACATCTACATCTACAGAAAGTAAAGGCTTTTCATATGGCCGTCATGCTGAGATATTCACACACAAAAAACACAGGGACACCAGTTACCACAAGGGCCCATGCGCACAGGGCGATGGGGCTTGGGATGGACCCTGACTTACTTCAGCGCTACGGCGCGCCAGGCATTAGAGCCGGATGGAAGGGTAAGTATGGATGAAAAGTGAGGGGAGACAGATGCGGGTGAGGAGCCAGGGGAGATGAATGCAGACTCAAGGCTGAGGTTATAGTCCCAGTCAGTAGAACTAGAGCCCATGGACCAATGGAGCACCCACAAAACACACACAAAGCATAGTCCATGGCATGAGAGAGAGACAGAAAGGATTAGGTGAGGGGGCCAGTGTCGTTGCGCAAGGTGTTGCAGAAACAGCCAGAAATTTGATCACTGTTTCAGATTCTATCTTTGTGTAAGAGGAATCCAACCAATTTTTACAAAACTTCTGCATAATTCAAATGCTTAATTCAGAGCAAGCAATTTAAGACCTCTTCAACATCAGTGGGATAACCAAGTGAAACATCAGATACTTGTCTTTGTCCCCTGGTGGATTGTCCATGCAATGCATGCACCAGAGGATACATGCAGATTTCAAAGTTTGAAATTACTTGAGTAAAAAAATAAAGGAAACAGTGTATACAGAGCTAAAAAATATTTTCTGTTTATTTAAGCATGTGAGCATTAGATTCTGGATGTATCAAATATGATGCAGAACAAAACTAAGATCTGAATGTCTAGTTCCTATCACCACTACTGTGAGAAATTTCAACTTTGCTTGTTTCTCGCATATTACAAACCACTCTGAATGGCTTATATTTTATGCAGAAATCTTGAAAGAAAAAAAGAAAATCAAAGCTGCTGATTCCAGAACCAAACCTAGTGTTTAGCATTTAGGTAATAAGCCCCACTTTCTGTCTTTTATTACCATCTCAAAAGTTCAGTCAAAACATTTCCATATTACTGAATTATTACCACAATTTTTGTATGATAGAACAATTTGCCAAAAAAGTCAAATCTGGAGGCAAAATAAATGGTTTTAGGTGGGAAAATATATAATCTTGCTAAATCTGAAGTCACACTAAAAGACCTCATTATTCCAGCAAGTATCTTGCGTGCAGCATTATGTGGACAGTGGAGAGCTACTGGTTGAGCATGATGCCGATTGCATACTCACCGGATGTCATCCAAACTCACGCTATTTCTGAAATAATGGGCACAAGGAATTACAACTGGCCTCTAACACTAAACCCCATGATAAAAAAAAACACAAAATAACACAAATTACATATGACTACAAAGGAAAGAAGTGACAACTGGAGAGAAGTTGTATACTGTTAAATTTAGTAACAAACATCCAGAGAACAGAATGATATGACACTGGCGAGTTATGGATACACCAAGTAAGTAGAGGGAAGTAGTTAAAAGAAATATTAAAATGTCAAGAATTCAAAGCTCAGCCAGTGCATTCTGTTGGGGTGGAGGCCAACAGGCTTATGTAACAACATAAATAGATAGATAGATACTGTTATTGCCACTTTATCAGGACACAGTGAAATTACAGAAATGTCTACATACAGTATTAATGATTAACAAACTCTATATGACTACAAACTCTAAATATCTACATAATTATACTTGCATTATGACCTGTAACTGAGCAAAAAAAAATTTAACTAAAAAATCAACATGCTTCAAATTATTTTACAAACTACCACCCACCTGCTAAGTCTGGAGTTTCTGGTTGGGGATTCTGCACCTCTCAACAGCTGCCTAAAATACTGAAACAGAAACAAATGTAGGCAAATCATCCATTTTACCACAAACAAGCTAATCCTTAAATCTCAGTAGCCTATTGTATAAATGTTACACAAATTCAAACAAACCTCGCCAGACTTCAGGTCTCTAATAAATGGTTAGTGAGACCGTGCTAAATGCTCGGCACTTGACCAAGACAAACTCATTTGTCCAGTCACGCGGCGAGAGATGATGGCACTAGAAGTGAATATATGTAGTGCAGAATTCAGCAGAGTGTGTCAAGGTGTTAGTAACACAATAGACTTCCTTCAGTACCTCATCACTGTGGCAGAACATGGGAGTAAAAACATTTTCCAGCAGGGAGAGGACATGCTCATAGGCCTCAAACAGACAGCGCATCGTCTGCAGTTTCACAACACCACCATACGGCCCTTCTGCAACTGACAGGGACAGAGACAAAGTCAACAGCATCATTTTCACATTCACACACTTGTTTTTGTCATGCAAGATCTGATTGCATTTAAATCCCTAAACCAAGAATGGTACACTCCAGTCCAAGAAGGGCTAGGTCCCTGCACAGTTTGATGATGTTCCTGAACAAGTACACTTGCTTTTACTCAAAAGTTATTTACAATATTTAGATAGTTATCTAGAACAGGGAAATCTCCAAACTATGCTGGCCTCAAGCCTACAGTTCTCCACCACTGCCCTAAACTGTAAGGGTCAATTTCCACAACGTACACATTAGTTTCAAATTAATTACTAAATAATTCATTGCAGTTACAGTACTTAAAAAGATCAATTAATGAGCAATGAACATACAGTTTAACATTTTATAAGAGCCTTATTTATACAACAAAGCAAAACTTACTGTTTCTAATCTCTTCCACAATGAAAGGGTCAAATCGAATTTTGTCAATGCTCTCATCAAGGCAGTATGTTTCATATATCTTCTTCACCTCCTCATGTAACATTAGCTTTTCAGCATCAGACAGTTCTGGATGCAGGATCTTATCATTGAATTCTTCTGAAATTTGGAGGGGGAAAGTGTTACAGTAGACAAACAAGATCTAGAGATATGCAAAATGCACTTAAAGACTGCACATGGTCTATCACAGGGTTGTGCCTACCAACAGTAAGGCAGAACTGAAGCACATGCACAGCTCCCTCTTGCTTGAGGAAGTTCATAAAGCGAAACAGCAAATCCTGTTGTTCTCTAATTTCTTTCAGTTCTAGCTTTAACACCTGAAAGAAAGCAGAAAAAGTATACACTTTTACAATACGCATCCAACACTATGAAAAATACAAGTTTTACTGAATATAATTTATATTAATTATATTAATATGCAATTATATTATATTATATTATATTATATTATATTATATTATATTATACTGATGTGTGTAAAGGGAAAACAAAACCAATAAAACTTGGACTGAGGAAACCTGTCAAGACATTTTGCTGAATCAAGTAAAAGACATGACTCTTACTGAAAGTTTCTTATTGCGCACATCTGCATATTTCTGCAGAAATGGAACAAGGACCGACGCAGGTTCAGTGGCAGCTTCAGGCTAAAATAAGAAATCATCCAGCATTAACACATTATCTCTGCAAAGATGGATCAGAATCAATTCTAATTTTCTTTTACCTGCTCCACTGCTCTAATAAGGTTTGTCATGAAGAACAATTACTGTTTTCAGTCTGTTTTACTGTGGCTCTTACCGGTGAGTTGTCAATGAAAATCAGCAGCAGGTGGTTCACAGTGTCCTAAAAGAGAAAAAGAACAATATTTTAGATCAATGCAAAAAAAAATTATCAAAGAAATAGGTTACTTGTACACTGACACTCACAGGATCAGCCAAGTAATCCATGGAGGGAAGGAAAACAGAGCCAGCAAGAACCTCTCTTATCAGAAGTGTAAGAGATCTGGAAAAAACACAGGCATGCAAAAATAGGAGAGGAGAAAATAAAAAGAATTGACAACACTCACAGTGACTGATCTACATTACCTGCAGTCGGTGGCTTTTGGAGGTAAGATGTATGGGAAGAGCATCTCTGTAAGCTTGCGCAGGTACAGCAACTCATCTCTTCTGCTTCGCAAAGCCACATGCAGGTCAGGACCATACTCCTCTAACGCAGCCTGCTGCAGATACTCAGAGTTCTTCACTAAAATAATAAAAAACACAACAAAGAGATAAGATCTCACCAAAAACAAGCACTTAAAGAAATATGCCATTATTCAGCCTACTCTTTAGTCAACCAAACTTAAGTAAAAATATATACTTATAATGGACAAACAATGGGCTTCATGACTTGGACACTGGTTGCTAATATAAAATTGACAGATTTGCTGTACAGCAGACCATGACAAAATGGTGTAAATCCACTATATGTTACAGATGGGGCAGATCTGTGGAACTAGACTAAAGAAACATCAAAGTGCTTCTTTAAGGGTGCAGTGTACAGTGTGCATTATCACTTTTATTGGTTCTGACTGAAAATGTATTTGGTCGTGATATTTCAGATAAGCTCATTTCAAGAAATACCTTTTTGTCGTGCTTTGGCAATAATTTCAATGTGTTTCATAGCAACTTTTAGCAGCTTAACTGTTATGAGAGACGGAATATCTATCTGTAAAGAAAAACACAGGGCCTCCCATTAGCATAGGAAAAAACAGAAATGTTTACCAAATATGAACATTTTATTTGATGAAATTAAGTGCTTATTTCATGAACAAATAAACTGCTAACTTCAAAAAGTTTAACAGGAAATGTCATCACCACTTGAACATTTGGTCACTCAACTAACAGCTAGAACTATTCAACTGCAACTGATAGATCAATTCAAGTGAAAATGCAAAACATCTTGAAAAAAGTGCATTACTCTCTGAGCTCGGCGGACCAACACAGCAGCTACAAACCGCAAGGTCACTCTGAGTTCATCCACGAATGCCTCATCATCTGTAATGTCCCTACCAACCAACATTCATCCAATCAGGATACATTCAGACAGTAATAAAAGCCATGTATTACAGAGCCTTGAAATATACAGTACATACCTGTACCAAGGGTATACAAAGTTTTCAAGGACCAGCTCAAGAATCTGCAGACAGACTCCACTTTGTTAACAGTCAATATTCAATCACAACATTTTAATTAAACCGAGATATGTTCCAACCACTGAGATATGTCCTCAAACCTCTGAAAGAGATGCATCCACCTTGGAGTGCACTTTTAAATCCATCCATGGCTGGTAGTTTTCAAGTAGTAGTGTTGGTCTAACCAAAGAAATGTTAAATATGTCACTTTTTTAAATTTGGTCTTAACAAGTAAATCTTTTTTTAGTTAATAGCATTCAGCAACATTTTACCTGTGTCTTTTGCATTTAATCTTCCCACAAACAGCACAACTGTGAGCCAAAGGAAACAATTCTTGCAGTTCTGGCTGTGCAGAGAAAGCAAAAATTAACTAGAGTACAGCTATGCACTCAAATAAAGCCATAGACTGAGATGTTAAGAGGTGGCGACATGATATCAGAATATTATAACCAGCCCTTTTTTGCCAGAGGGGAATTACACTTCTGGCAAGTAGTAGGGAGCAGTCAACACGCCACAGTAGACCAGTTAACCTCTTTAATGAACACAGGAGCAAAAAGCAAAGTATCAAGGATCACCACTGAATGAACATTCCAAGCCAATGGTGGTTATTCCCACTATTTGGTAGGTGGCCATAATATTCTGATATGAATGGGTATATACTTGTTTGAACTGAAGTCATTTGGTCATTACTATACAAGTACTAAATTTCAACACCCAGCCCCATTTGGCTTACCTTTTTCTTTGGCTTCATTGTTACAAGTATATTAGGGAGCAATGTTTCTGGTCCTAATGAACAGTAGAACGTAACCACTCCAGCTAAGAATGACCAGAAAATTATAATAACATGAAGATACCTGAAATATGAACAGAAATATATAGATGAATTAATGGACCTTATGGAAAATTGCTATAGTACTGCAACATGATAAAAATCAATCTTGTATGACATTCATGTAACTAATGTAGTTTACTA
Source organism: Crenuchus spilurus (assembly GCA_036984385.1). Taxonomy (NCBI): domain Eukaryota; kingdom Metazoa; phylum Chordata; class Actinopteri; order Characiformes; family Crenuchidae; genus Crenuchus; species Crenuchus spilurus. Next base: position 83,881 of record BRDA01014413.1, on the reverse strand, counting down.
CGTAAGTATCACAACTGTTACCTATTTAATAGCAAGGTGGCTAGCAGCAGGATGACAAGCAGAAAGCAGAAGACAGGGTACTGTCGGCCCACCTCTCTCATAAGGTCCACTTTGAGCCTGAAAGTTCCTAATAGTGCTCTCACTGTTGACATTTTCGGAGCTGAGAGGGCGAAAAGCAAGCTACGGTAGTCTGTCGTTGTTCTCTACAGTTTGTCGGGTACTTAACTAAAGCACAAAAGACCATACCGTCTAACGTTACTGACTGATCCAGTCCAGTAAATAAAGTGACTTAACCGTTACTGTCTTACCTGAGGGAAGGCGCCTCCGATATTAGCTAACGTTAGATGTTTATTATCTGTAAAACACCCATTAATGTTATTTAGTGCCGGCTAGCCTTAGAGAGCAACCAAAACTGATCATCAGTGACGATATTTCATATGAAACGAAAACTTGCATGAAAAACGAATGTGTTAACATTGCGGCCAGTCGTGATGCGCTTTATAACGGATCCACAACAGCAGCTCGCAGAGTTGCCAGGTTCGCAGAATTTACGCCCCAGTGACCTATTTTGAAAATGCAATCGCGTGGTGCGAGTTTTTGCTTTAACATTTACCGCGGCCGCCAAAAAGCTCTTAACACGCAATAATAAACAATAATATAACGTAAAGGAAATAAAACAAATGAAATTAATGTTAAAGTAAATTTAAGAGTACTACACTTTCTAACGCTTCTTTTGTCTGCGATTGAACGTTTTAATTCCGAGTTAGTTTCAGAATGTTAAGACGACTTTGTGACATAGGGCTGGACATTCTTGGGAACTGGCAACCCTGGCAGATGGAGTAGGGTTTGGTCTCCTACTGACGTCACCTCCGGTTTAAAGTTGTCCTCGGTAGTGAACTGTCGCTGTTCTTCACCTGATTCTTCAGATGTTTGGCTAACACGTATCCTTGTATTTACATAGGTTTAAACGTTTGTTTTTTGTCATGCAACGTTTCCTCTGAGATTAAAAATTGCCAATTATTTTTACCTTCGATTCTGCTGGACGCTCGACGTTTACTTTTCCTGATACATTCTGACCAACCTTCGTCAGTTTCATTTTTAGCTAAATATTTACATTTTTGATTTGATAAACCAGTTTACATTCATGCATGCTTTTAATAAGATTCTGCTGACTAATCCATAGAAACACACCTACACAGTTGGGAGGCAGTGAACAGTCATCAATCAATGCACACATGGAGCAATTGTGATTTAGGTGCCTTGCTTAAGGCCACTTCAGTCATGTCCCATTGGTTCAGTGAATCAAACCGACAAATACAGCAAATGTATTTCATTATCAGCAATCAAACACTGGAAAAAAGCTATATATACACTGTTTTAACTTCAAATCTCTTTTCAAAAGCCATATTTAATCAACTTATACAGTTCCTCTCTACACAGCATAATGCACTAATTACCTTGAAAGAAAACAGCAAGCAAACAATACCACAGCTACTACAGTAAACAGTTTTAGGACACAGATAGAAATCAAAAACTTTATTACAAAAATAAGTTACTCACCTCATTTTACAGTATAAAACAATTTATTTGCAGGAATGCAAAAACGTTGTTGGCCACCAACAATAGTTTAAAACTGCTAACATCTTGTCAAAAGGTTGTAATGATACAGCTTCATCAAGAGGGAGTTAACTGTGTACAAAACCGGTTGAATGGTTCAGTCAGCTGTTTGCTATATATGGAATATAAACCAAAGCTGCAGCATCCCTTTTTCCACTGAATGATCCTGTCTCTTCCCAACAAACAGCCATAGGCATGTGCACACCAAGCACACTACAGCCTAGATTTTCTTCTGTTTTTACAGAAATAAGGCTGGCCTGGAGTTGAAACGTGATCATTCAAAATAATTAAATCATGATAAAAAAAAAAAAAAAAACTATGGTAGTACAGGTCATAATTGTGATCTTTACAGAGTTTCATTGAAAGAAAAAAGGGATACTGCAGGGCTTACCAAAAGCAGTTGATGCCTTTGTGATGTTCAAGCCTTTACAAAAGTAACATTTTATTCCAAAACTATCATACAATCATACAACCAGTAACTACATAATCTGAAGAAGCAAGGCAGCTAATTCAGTTCAAAATAAGATAAAAGCAGGGCTTGTTCAGGCTCATCATATGAGATTATTTTGCATGCCCAGTTTGACTGTTCGCAGTGTCGGAGCAGCAGCAAAATTACTTTTACATTAAGTAAATCTTTTGAGCAGCTGCTCTAATGCATATTTCATAGAAAACAAGCCCTGCTTTCATCAATATAAGTTTCCCTATTTACAGTACAGGCAGGGTAGTTCAATCCTCTGTACTGAGGTAGTTAACCAACCCTTTAAAGACAAGTTCTGAAAAGAACCACTTTCCTGGAATGCCTGACTTATCCATGCAAGGTGGTTACACCAAAAACCTGTAGATGTTATGTCCTCTTCATCCAAATTAAATTTAGATAAACATGGATATTCCGACAATAAAATTACAATTAGCACAAAAATATACATTAGCATCAAGCTCTTTTGAGCCACTTCAAACTCAAACTTAAAAAGTGCAAAAAAAAAAAAAAAAAAAAAAAAAAAAAAAAAAAAAAAAACTACATTTTAGTATCTTTTAGGGAAGTCTGAACCTAATTAGTGAATTTTGTCATTTTGGGGCACGTTACAGGAAGTAGCATGTGAAGTATTTTGAATGAGAGAGTTTTATGAATACAGAACGTCGAAGGTACAGAATTTCCACTTTGTTCAGGGGGTTCAGGGATGGCAGTATGGGAGATATGCTTCTGTAAGGCTGGAATATCATTGGACCATAGCCTCGACCTTACCATCATATCCATTGGCAGCTTCTGGTGTAACCCCATGTAGCAAGTCAGTCTTCACTGTAACTGGTCAGGACCAGCCTCGACCCCCTTTCCTTGCTGCAGAGAAAAAAAAATCCCTTGAATAAAAGTTATCAAAAGAACATTAAAATATGAAAAAGAATATAAATATAAGCAGAAGGTATTGCATAATGCATTTAATCAAATGAGTCGTATTTGGTCATTTTCATGGAATCCCACAAACTTAGAAACAAAATACTGAAATCTAATGTAGTATGATAGGCTGTATATATTGAAAAAACACCTTTGAGATGAACAAAGACAGAAAAACATGCAAACCTTTGGTCCATTTCTCCCACAAGGTGCCTTGTATGTGTTAGCAATTTGAAGGGGGGAAATAGTCAAAAATGTATTTTGATCAATATCACTGTACAAAATCATTGCAAGGGTGAACACAGACAGCTAATGGCAAAGTATGTGTAAAAAAAAAAAAAAAAAAAGTAAGTACAGCCATAAGCATAAAGAAATGTGCCCATCAGTTTTAAAACCTCCTGGTACTTGACCAATCAAGTTCCCCCCAAACATCACATACCACACGGCCTCTCTGCTGAGCCCGTCCTCTGGATCCGTGTGCACCTCTGCTGGATCCTGGGCCTCCACGCTGAGAGAAACCAGCTCTTCCTCGAGCAGTCACTGCTCCTCGTCCCCGGGAAAGCGTGGATCCGCGCACTCCTCGACCACCTCTTCCTCTGCCTTGGGCTTGGAAGTCTTCATAGCCATAGTACGGATCTTCATACCCTCCTCTGTAGTTGTGATAGTCATAGCCATAGTAATCATAATAATTCTCGTAGCCATAGTAGTCATGGGGATATGAAAAGCTTCCCCGGCCTCCTCTTCCTCTTGCTCTTGTGGGAGGTGGCATGTGTGGTGGGCCATAGTAATAATAATCATCATACCTGGAGAAGTCCCAGAAATGCCTTGTTGAAAACACAAGTAATTTAAATTGATAAAGAATACCTTTAGAGCCAGTCTCTAATGCTACATCACATGGCATAAACAATCTTACATTTGAGTTTTAGCTGCTTGTCTTTGAGCCTTCCGCTCCTTCCTCTTCTGATCAGGTGGTTTTGCAAAGACAATTTCAATTTGTTCACCTTCTAAATCTTTTCCATTCATTTCAGCTAAGGCCTGTTGAGAGAGGAAGGAACACAATTACTTACATGAATAACACAGATGCATTCAATTCAGTACTTGGGAGAAAATTGAAATCTTTACCTTAACAGCACCATCTCTTTCCTCAAAGTGTATAAAGGCATAATCTTTAAGCTTCTTGACCCTCTCCAGCTTGCCAAACTGGCTGAAAGTCTTTTCTAAGAGCTCTTCTGATACAGTGCTTGCAAGGTTTCTTACAAAAAGTACTTTAACCTAAAATATACAAAAACTATGGTAAACAAAACATTTACATTTAATAAGACAGCTGGGTTCTAAATAAGTGACATACTTTTAGCAACTAGGTTATGTTCTTGGTTACCTTTGCCATGACCTCAGGGTCAGGGTCCTCAATTGGGTCAGCCCATTCCACGGTCACCACATTTCCCCAAACCTTGACCTTGCCACTCATCAGTCTGCGTCGCGCTTGTGCTGCCGTTTTGTGATCCTCATACTCCAAAAAGCAAAAGCCTCTGTTTTTCTTCTTATCATCAGGCTGATGGTATAAAATTACATCATTCAGCCCCTCTGAAAGAAAGCAGAGAATTACATTGGCATCCAACTTTTCTGAAGACAAATAGCAAGACAATTAACTTCCTGCAGATCCATTACTCACCTGTAACTTTGGCAAATTCCTCTACTATCTGCTCCTTAGTTTTGCTCTTGGGGATAGACCCAACAAACAGTCTATTATTGGCGACCGAGATGCATACCCCAATGTGTTTTCCAGGGCGTATCTCATTGTTGTTACACTGCCGAAAATGAAAACATTAAAAAGTAAGGAAAATGGTACCCTGCTTCCAATATCAGCAACATTTTCTACAAGGTAGCTAATTTAAAGATTAATTATAAGATTACGCACCAGTTTAACTGCCTCCTGAGCAGCCTCTTTAGTGCAAAAAGTGACAAAGGCATAACCCCTGTTCAGGCCACTAAGGGGGTCCATCATCAGACGCAGGTCCCATATGGGCCCAGCTTTTTCAAAAAGGGGGACCAGCTCATCTTCAAACAGATCTCTTGGGATTTTTCCCACAAAAATCTAAAACAAGAACAATTACTAAGGATAATATTTATAGCAACAATTCAGATGAGACCTAAATATATAATGCTGCCATCAAAATGGCCACAGCAGAGGTACATAAAAATGTAATACGAGTTTATGAATACAATTAATATTACTTAGTTCCAATGTAATCATCATTCACATCCTTCTCACCTCTCAATATAAATAAATGCCAATATTCAAAGTGTCTACTTAGTATCCTGGTTTTTGTTAAATCTCTTCAGAACAAAAAATTAAAGCAACAGTAAGCATTACTGAACATGGTTACCTTACTTGGTCTAATATACGGGTTTCATATATTTAACAATTTACAGAAATGCCTTAACTGCCATTATTTAAGTTTTAGTAAACAAGTTTTATGCTAGTGATTACAAAAACAACAAATGGACTACAACTGTTAGTGTTAACACCTTTAGAGAACAGTGGTGAATAATGTTTAAGCTCAAGCTGTGTTTCTGGTCAGTTTGGAAGTTGACTATTGACATTTAGGTAGCAAATATAGCTCTTCAGTTTGGCAACTTCAGGCTTATAGATTTTAAATGATTAAAATGAATTTTAACAGCAAACATTTACACAGCAAGTTATCCACACAAATTTCAATTGCAACCACCTTAATCATGACGACAAAACTCAGGAGAGGGTCATTATTGAATTACCCTCAAATTCTGACCATTTGTATATCAGAGAAGTCATGTGTAAATTTAAAAAAACTTAATAGGTAGATAAGTAAAACAAGTGCCCAAAACAATAACACCCTTTCAAAACATGACCATATTGACAAGATAACCTGAGCAAAATTTCATGGAGACAGATCTGACAACTGTTAATGGCAGGATTTGTTAAGTACCGTCTATGCCAGACATGTCCAACTCCAGTCCTGAAGGGCCGGATTCCTGCAGTTTGGCGATTTCTCTGCTCTGACGCTACAATTGAACATGCTCATTACCTGCTGAGCTGAATCAGCTGTGTGAGATCAGGAAGCTCACCAAACTGTGATCCTCCAGGAATGGGTTTGCACACCCCTGGTTTATGCAGTCAAAGACTTGGACTAAAATTATGAGCAAACTAAATTTAAACCCCTTAAATGATTTACAGGAAATTGATGTGCTTATGAAGAATTTCTGCATCAGTAAAGAGTACATTACCTCCTTGGAAATTTTGCTAAATAGAAAAAAGAACACCATACATATTTTAATGCATTATGCCTTAATACTACATTTGGTTGACTTATTACAGATAATAACCCAGCGTGTATTATTATTATTATTATTACTACTTTAAATCACTGCAATGTGCACAATTAAGCTGGATATGCTGAGCATCATGAAGAAAGTAAATTGTGGAAAAAACTATCAAGTACTGGACTGTATAATCCTGAAAAAAATATTGAAGTATATTACATATTAATAAGTAATTGTGCCTATTTTAGACCACTATGTTATTCCAGTAGAGTACATGGTTGAACACTTTGATATAAAAGTGAAATGTGAGACTTGAACAGGAAAACCTCAGATGTCAATAAGGTCAGAGATTTTACCTCTGTGCCAACTGAAGGTTGTGCACCTGAGTGAGTCGATTCTGGAGGAGGGCCACCATACTTCCTCTGACCTGTCGTCACATCAAGGGTGTATCCAGTTCTTTCAAGCAAAGCCTACAAAATTTAATAAATCAATAAAAATAAATAAACAAATAAATAAAGCAAATTCATAAATTTGACCTGAAACTCCTGGAGTCACAGCACTGCATATATAACACACCTGATTATCAGCTAATAACTGATCATAAATGCCTTCATGAGCTGAATTTGGTGTTGTAGAAGAGAGCAAACACTCTGCAGGTCTGTGGCTTTCCAAGACTGAGAACCCTAATATAATCAAATTAACATAAACTAACATTTTAAAACACCATTTCATAATGTAAACAAACTTCTGTAGACGGTTGATAAAAGCAGCAGGAAATTTTTACAGCAAACATACTTTGATTTTTGCCTCATCTGGTCCTTTATTAGAATCTGACACTTTGGTCCCCTGCTTCTCCCTCTGCCTGTATGTCTTCATAACTCCACAGAGAAAGGCACTTTTGTTCTGTTGACAAATAAGCAACAAATATGCATTTTGTATACTCATTCGAGTGGCAGAGAAAATCATGTCTTCGCATATGAAAGACAGCTTTCACTACTTTTACTACAAGAAAACATGCTACTTATCTACAAACAAATATCTTGTAGGAACTTGGCGTCACGTGTCCATTTTGAAAGCCATTAATCTGGACCAATTATAGCAGCCCTTCATCTTCAAAATGATGTGTACAGAGTTTCCCCATTTCTTAGCATGCTCAAAATGCCTGCCCATAATCTCATAACTTTAGCATCCCCACTGTCCTAGTTTGAGGACAATACAGAAGTACTGTTTCAAAAATACAATTCTATCCAACCATCCATCCATTATCAACCGCTTTATCCGGGGCCGGCTCACCGGCCTAATTTTTTCAAATTAGAAAAGATATGACCAATATTTATGAAAGAGCAAGTCAAGAGCTGATGTTCCATCTGATTTTGAAGAACATTAATCAGGGTATTACAAATACATTCCATAAAGAAGAATTTTGATATGTATATGAACAATCATCTTCCTTCAGAGAATCGAGACGATTTATTTTGGGAATGTAGCAAATATTACCACCATCATCTTGAATTCCCAATACATACCTGAACATGTGAAAGGTCACTGTCTTTAAACTGCAGCAGGACTTGCAGAGCTCCTTCTTCGTTGAATTCCTTTAGAGCTTCGATTGCTCGATCATCAAGATCACTGTGCGAGACCAGACCTGATTAAAAAGACGAAACAAAAGAATAAGTAAATGATAAATTGTTGGTTCATTCTTTTCTTTCTGCATTTTCAAACATCCCACACAAAGTTATATCATATGCCTATTCTGATATAACTTAGGTCAGGGGTTATCAGAGCAGAAATATCCCGAACTAGTCACAACAGATGTGATTACGTAACTGGACACGGTCATTTAGAAATTTAGAACCCCTCACCATATCAAAGTTGTCCACAGTGAATTATGAAGACCCATCACCTGTCTTAACCACCACCAGCTGTTCCACTGTTCCTGCATATGTCCATCTTGAAAACACACTGCCCTCCCTGATAATGTATAACTAGACCTCCTCAGAACTGCATAAAAGTCCTAAACATGCTACCCAGGCAGTACAAGGAAAAATAAATAAATAATAATAATAAAGTAGCCAATTTTCTTTTATATAAGCACTTTGTGACTGCAGTACCCATTTTGGAAGGAAACCACAAAAAGTTGCTTTAATGTTCCAATTCCCACAATTGTATTTATAAGCACATGCAATTGCAATGAAATCTGAAATGGGTGAGTATGCTGAAAGTTCAAGGGGCCTTACCTGCTACGTAAATTTCATCTAGTTTGACAGCAACTTTTCTAGGTAACCCAGCGTCTAATAATGTCTGGAAGTGTTCTGAATGGGTAACTGCAGCCGAAGTCTCCATTGGTTCTTCAGTACCGTTTCCATTTATATGCTCTGTGGCCATGTCTCCGTTATCTGTGCAGATGCAATGAGCCAAATTAATCCAAAATGGACAGGGGTCAAGGAACCTGTTGTCTGACCCTGTGTTCATTCATTAACTACACAATAATAAATACGGGCCATCAACATGACTTTGTTTAGACAAAATCCTAGTCTGATCAACCTCAACACTAAAAACAAACTGCTGCAGGTGCAAAAACCTCACTTAAATTATTTGTGCAATTCATAACAGCAGGAATATGATTTTGTTGGCCTCTGCTTTAACACTGTTCTCGTTCTTCTTTCAACTAAAATTGTAAACACGACCAAGTTAAGCAGCACAAATGTGATATAAATAATGGAAATGCTGCTAAACTCTCAGATTGGGTCTAGAGCTAAGAAGCGCCAGGTTTTACACGTGTTCTTTGGCTAGGCTAATTTCCGCTCAGCTAGGTGAGCATGTGTCCGAGCACACAGCGACTGCTGGTCGAGTCCACAGAAGCACAGTGAGCCTCTTTGTCCAGAGCACACAGCGTTACTCTGCTAATAGGCTTCACTGTCAAAAGTGTCAGTTGGGTGAAGGAGGGCTTGGTCCTCGCTTACATATTTGATAAGTTAGCTTAGCTAAGATTAAACGTGGTTAGCTTAACCATGTCACTGGTTAAACTCACAAGCACTACGCCATTTATTTTCACACAGCCGATAATTTTTTATAAAGAGCAAACGAGTCCCGTGTCGACTCAGCCACTCCATTCTATTTTTTTGCCATCCGTGTTCATGTGTCCAGAGAGTAGCCACGTTACCTCTGTCTGATCTAGGCCGGGACACAAGAGCAACGTGGACACTCAACTTTCAGCAGTTAGCCGCTACAGCGCGGGCGCTCTCCAAGCTAGCTCACCACAGCAAACTGCGCCGTCAGGACGCTAATTCATCAGTTTAATTCAGAGAATCCGTGCTTATTAAGACACCCAGCAACGTGAAAGTGCACAATAACACTTTCATAACTTTTGCGCGAGTGTTGTTTGCGAGCTAACCATCTCAACTTCGGGAGGAGCCCATGTGAATCCCGCAGCAGAGCACTAGCACAGGCTATAGAGACAAAACGGTTGTTTCTTAAACGAATCGCTTCTCGCCAACAAACTAAAGCTGTATGATGTAAAATAAACTGACCCAAGGCCTAAATAAGCTAACCCTAGCTAAAATTAGCCAGATATGAGCTGGCCAACGTGCCGCCACATACAGGAGTCCATTTTCAAAAAGCCGGTCTGAGACGCGCCGACCAGTTTCTAGCGACTTTTGTTTGAAAACAAAAGATCATCACTTCGCCACGTTACACACAAAACACTGTCTTGTTCGAGATGAAGACGTTGTTCGTACCTGCTGTCGGTTAACAACTTGAAACTGTAATGTACGGATGACTCCGGAGGGAACGTGTTGGGGGGAAAAACGAAAAAAAAGTGACCAAGTCCCTCGCCGTTGGTCCGGCTCCACTCTTACACTTAGCTAGGAGGATGCAAAATGGCGGCCAGCATCACGCCGCCAGTTTTTTTCTTTTTTTCCTCTCCCTCTGTAATGTACGGGGTTTCTTATACACCCATCCAAGGGATTTAGCAGACTGCTACAGAGGCCGTACACTCAATTTTATATTAATATAACAACTGGAAGCCCATCCCCGCCACTGAAAGCAAAATACAATTCAGCAAATAATAATTTTTACTTTCATTGCTGGATGAATTGTTAAGTCGTTATTTAGAGATAAATCATCATCTCAAAATACTGAAAAAATCGTCTCATTAATAAATCTAAATAATCACTTAGAAAAAATAGCATATCTGCCTTTTATTTTTAAATATTGGTAATTCGCCCTATTCACAATCCCACAATTCCATGCGCGACCGGCAACATCCGAGAGTTTAAAATACGTAGAAACAAGCCAATCAGGATTCTAGATGTTGTGTACCACAATGCAGTAATCGGCAACGGCTAGACAAACAACAGCAACAGAAAAGATCGTACTATAGGTTTCCTAAAGCTAACACATTAAGGAAAACTTGGGAAGATTCCATCAGGCTTGAAAACTGGACAGCAAGTGACTATGACAGAGTGTGTTCTGATCATTTTGTTGGAGGTAGGTTACTGCAAATATTATTCTATTCTATCCTAATTACATACCGAAATATATACTGCACTGATAAATAAATAGGCCTCTAATGATATAAACATACACTGGCTGGCTTGATTAGGCCATGCAGGGCCCTAGCCTAGGCGTGGCTTATGTCCTATTTCATAATGTGACATTTGTAGGGCTATCCACCAGATGAATTCATTTTTGGCTATTTTCATAAAAAATGTGTACCACAAATTATTGTGCGTGATAGTGTAGCTTAGTATTGATATCATGCAACACGATAGCTTGCAACGTGTTTACACTAAAAACCCACTGCATTAATTGAAAAGACAAGTTGACACAACAAGATATGATGTCTAATATCCAAAGAAATATTATCTGCATATAGTTACAAAAGCTAGTAGATATCACGTAAGTATTTACTTTCCAAATAAAGTTGTAAACAGTTTATGTAGCGTAGCTGGCATAGACAAACAAGAGAAAATGGTAAACTGGATGTTGCCGGTTGCACGGTGCATTCTGGGATTTGTGAATAGGGCGAATGGGCTTCCACAAAATACACATATTTTAGAGGCCAAAATTTAATGTTAGATATTTTATGTTTTAGTTGTTTTATAGCCCTTCAGTTTATCAAGTTTAGTATGTCAAAATAACCCATTATTATCTCAAAATAAAAAAAAATAGTATCACAAAAATTTGACTTAGTATCTCAAAATAACCACTTACGACCTCAAAGTACGACTTAATATCTCAAAATAACCATCTCAGTGAGTGGCAAGATGAGCTGAAGTATGATACTGTACACATATTTTAGAGGTCATGAAATATTTATGTTTTGAGCTGTTCTCCGGAAGGTCATCAGTTCGATCCCTGAGCGGGCAGATTATCACTGAAGTGCCCATGAGCAAGGCACCCAACTACTCTACGGGCCGCCCACCGTTTCGTGTACATCTTCTCACAGCCTAGTAACTAGGCCCTAGTTAGTTCACCAGTTTGCACAGTTGCCAGGTTCGCAGTTTTCACGTCAAATTGGGCTTGCTTAAAAAACCAGTCACGGGTGAAAATTCAGGGGTGGTGGGGTGCGTTTTTTTGGGCTACTTTTAAAAATATTACCGCAGCCGCCAAAAAACAACAAAAAAGTGGGTATTGCCTTGGATGTTATGTCACCACGGCGGCAAACGTGTACAAGTCAACACTAAGGAAGATTGATTACAAAAATAAGAACGAGGAGAACATAATGACAACTAAAGGAAGGCAGTCATATAAAAAGTTTGAAATGGAGGAGCCCTTAAAAGTCACGAAAACAAGAAGAGAAGAGGACAACAGAAAATGGCAGTTACAATTGTGCACGCGTGAGATGGAAAGAACTGTCCAAAGCTCTTCATGTAACCAGAAATCACAAGGCGATGAAAAAAATGTTAACAAGTAGGATCAGAGGAGAGAAGAGAGTTCAGGAGGGGCAAGAATAGAAATGAGTAAGTAAAAGTCTGTTTTTTTTTGTTTTTGTTTTTTTGCTAATTATTTTACTATTAAATGTTCTTGACTGGGATATAAAACTTATAAAATAACTAATAAAATACTCATGTTACCATATTATTCATGACTTTAAGATAAATAGCAATACTGATAATAGATCCCTTATAAACAAAATACTAAGTCGTACACTGATAGTTTTTTTGCCATTCGCTTCAAACCTGTGACAGACATATATTTTAGGCCAGTTTAAGCTTCTGAAGATGGGTTTTAGACTGACTTTAGGCTGGATATTTTTGTTGGACCTGGCAACCCTGCCAGTTTGTGTGTTTGTGCTTCACTGCACGGATGGGTTAAATGCGGAGGTCAAATTCCATTGTGTCTAATCACATTGGCGAAGTTGAATATAATCTAAGTGTTTTGTGCAGAATAAAACTTGAATTTACAGCATTTTCACCAAAATGAAAAAAAATCAGCGTCACCAAATCACAAAATCAGTTACTGTTTGTCTTAGCTGAATCTAACATTATACATTTGCTTAATTGACTGTGGGTTCCCCTAGACACCAAAATACACTTTTGGAAGTGATGGAAAGTTGTGTTGTTGATAGAATTAAAATTGGATACACTTTTTAAAATATTAACCTTTTCCAAATGTCAATACTACATACGCAGACTATGGTAGCTGTTCCTTTATGTGATCAAATTTTATTTAATAGCATGGATACTTTTTTAATGTAGAAGGGTTTTACAGAAACCCCTGAGCCACCTGTCTTTCCTGACTGTATGTCAGCCATTTTTGTTTACTGTAGGTTTTGTATATTTGCTCTACAGGATTATTAGTAATGGAATTTAAAAAGACTATCCTAACATTAAAACCAATACATACAGAAGATAATGACTACACATTGTGAATCTTTAGAAATGACCAAATTATCACTTTTGTCCCTAATAAACACATCATTCAAACATTCACAAGGTAGGTTGGAATAAGTAAGTGAACGTAACAGCTACCAACTTCAACTTAACCTATTTGGAGATATTAAAGAACAAATCTGTCCAATAATCCTGTGTCAGTAAAATGAGATTGGAGGAGTAGGTTAGAGTTTTCACCAGTCTACAGAGGACAATACTGTTTGTGCTCCCTTTATTAAATATTGCTATATGCTTGAACTTTGCCAAAAGTGACATTCATGTGTAGCAAACTGTTTTGAGGACCAGTTAAACTAAGATTGTTCACAGCACTATTTATGGTATTAAAGCCACTGCATTCCAACATCACAAAAAAAGGGAACACCTTGATTTAGGGATGCTTTTCTACTTCTAGAACTGAACCGATTGTCAACATTGAGGGAAAAAATAAATGTACCAGCTTATCAAGAAAAGATGTCCATCAGTTGAAACTCAGTATATCCTGGGTGATGCAGCAGCACCATGATGAATACTACTTATGCTACAGAATAGCAAAAACAAAAATCTCAGATCACAGATCTGTGCTATAGAAATAAACTTGCCTTGTTTTGTTACTTGCAGTAAAGGTAACCAGCAATACCTGTAACAACACTGGATATAACCACAAATCACAAAACATGCAAATAAATGCAAATTAAAAACATGCAGTGTTGACTTTAATTTCATTGAACACAGTATGAACCCAAGCCACTGGATGATTGGTCTGGTCAATTTAATTTAATTTGTTAATCTACATCCATTCCTGCATTTCAGGCCTTAGCACATTAAAAATAAAGTTAAGACATGAAAGCATTTACCACTTTGCAATGTTATCATTCTTTTTCACAACATGTAAAATATGTTTTGGCACTGAGGATCTCATGCAATTAAGTGTTTCAGGTGTAATTTTGTCATAAATAAACTCGTCCTGTAAACATATATTAACATGTGTAACAGTACAGGGTGATCATAGTCACATTTTTATTTCAAAATTCTCCACTCATTCTCTACTGAGGAAAGATCAGGTCTGCAGGTAGGTTAAGTACTTGTACCCTCTTCTTCAGCAGCCATGCCTTTGTAATATGTGCAGCATGTGGTTTTGCATTGTCTTGTTGAAAAGTGCATCAAAAGATGTCATCCTGAAGGCAGCATATGTTGCTCTAAAATCTCAATGTACTTTTCAGAACTGTAAATGACATGTGCCAAGAGTACAGACACAACACCATACCATGACAGACCCTGGCCTTTGGACTTTTTGCTAATAACAGTCTGAATGATCCTTTTCGTCTTTTGGTCTGCAACAGTGTCCATTTAAAAAAAGACCCAAAATACTGATTTTCACTTTAAGATGGTCCATCCCAGAGCCCTGAGAAGTCAATGTCACTTCTATACATGATTAACAATACTTTTTCTTTGCACAGTAAAATATTAAGTGGTATTTGTGAATGTAACTCTGTATTGTAGTGCTTGACAAGGTTTACTAAAATAGCTTATGTGGTTATATCAGCTATAGATTAATGAATTGTTTATTCATTATATATTTTGTAATGTTTATTTACTCCTTTTAATTAACATAGTGTTCATATCAGTTATGCTACCATTCTGTGTTACCCTTTTTGGAAATAATGGTTAAGAAGGCAATTTATTACTGTTCTATTACCATATTCTAGAAAATGGTAAACATAAGTTTTTTAATTGCATGGGAACACAGTGAAGTATAATTTAGTCCTACTGTTTGTTATTAACTGTCTTTTTCAACAGTAAAATAAAGACACTAGGAAGCATGAGTCATTTGCTCTATATTGCCATCATGTGGACTGAAGTGCACATCACTGTTATTCTATAAACCTAAAGTGAGCACGCCTACATCCCACAGGCTTTTGATGGGAATTAGACATTCAGTGTTTCTGTGTTCTACATTTCCATCTGACCTTCATTCTAACCATACAGTCATACATCAAAAAATGAGAATATTGTGACAAAGTCCATTTTTGTTCACAATTTAATTCAAAAAGATAAACTTGCATTTTATACATGTAAAGCAACATATATCATGCTTTTTTGTTTAAGTGTTGACCCTTATGGCTTATAGCTCATGAAAATCAGAAATCCAGTATCAAATTATTAGAATATTTCTTTATTTGAGTACATTGCTATTCAAACTGTATAAATACCCTGTCATGTGTCTCATGTTATCTGCTGGTGTTGGTCCACTATGTTATGCAAAGTCCAAAGATAACACACCCATCTATCAAGAGATTTTAGAGCATTTCATACTTTCATCTACTGACAAGCTGTATGGAGATACTGATGTCCTTTACAGCTGGACTGAGCACCTGCTCACAGTGCCAAAACTACTACCAAATGGTTTCCTGACTTTTTCACTATATTCTAAGCATGACTGTACTTAGGGCATATTATGTTCATATCATTAAACCATTCAAGGAATCTGGAGGAATTTCAGTGTATAAAAGGCAAGGGCATAAGCCTAAGCTGAACACCTGTTATCTCTGGTCCCTCAGATGGATCCCTGCATCAAGAACCATCATCCATCAATAGCTGATATAACCACATGGGTAAGGAATTACTTTGGCAACCTTTGCCAGGCGTTGTAATACAGAGCTACATTCACAAATGTCAATTAAAACATCAATGTGCCAAGATGCCTTATGCTAACCATGTCTAAAAGTGGTATCAACATATCTGGGATGGAGGTGTCTGGGGATAGACCATCACAAAGTGAAAACATGTATTGCCATCTGATGACTCAGTATTACAGATCTGTTTTGGAAGAACTGGACATCATGTGTACAAAAACTGAAGCATAATGACAAAAGCTGAGTGCTGAATTCTATTTGTTAGCAACTTATTGTTCTTTTGTCTCTCATCTAATGATATATTATATACATATTTAATAAGGGTATTTGAAATTGCACATGGATATGAAGCAAAATCTTTAATTGGTAGATCACAGAAGAAATGAACAACTTGAGTAGAAAGAAGATGGTTTCAGCTTTCATACGAATTCTCTCATTTTGTATGAATCTCAGAAAATAAGATAGTAATGAATCTCTGAATGTCAATAAGCACCAGAAAGGCAAGTGGTTCCATTGAGTTTAATGCAGTTCTCCTGTATGGAGCTAATATTGAACCAAACTTTCTTTGGATAAAAATAAACATTTAATGAATGTAAATGTACTTCCATTAATTATTTTTTCTTTATATAAATCAGTTACATCCACATATTTTGGGGTACAACAACAATGTATGTCATTTTGGATTAAATGCTGAGCAGCCCATTAAATCTTTTAACCTTAGGTACTGTGTTCCATCTGCTACAGTACATATTGAATTACATCTGTCTCTGACCAGACACTGGTCTCCAACACAACCAAGGATAAGTGGATTACTGACAATGGAAAGATCAAGAGATAATAGGTCAAACAAATATTCATCTCTGGTACAGGCTTGGACATCAGCATTAATTACAAAAATGAAAAAAGAAGAGACATTTCAGATGGGAAAACTCACAACTTCAGAACTAATTAACTTGACATATACATGCAAATTTCACAGTAGCCAGTACAGCCACTAGAGTGTATTAATAATAGTTAAGTAATTATGAAATGAGTAAAATCAACAGCAGATGTAATTGCAGGATATATTACATTCTTTATTAACTAATACTCTTGAGTATTCATACCTGCAGTGTAATATTATGTATTAGTTAGGAATTTAATTGGAATGTTTATATGTACACTGTAAAAAAAATCACTATAAATTAAATTAAATGCAGAGATACCAACATGTTACTGGTATTTTACAGTGTATCTACTGTTATTTATTTTAAGAGTATTTTACAGTTTTTTATTACAGTATACAACAGTGGAATAACTGTACTGTTTTTTTACAGTGCCTCTAGTAATTTAACAGTATATTAATGTATATTGGAATACAGTATGACAAAATAGCTGTTTTTACAGCAGTTTCACAGTGTATGCTCCCACAAATAAAAAGAAGAGGGATACATGTTCAATAAATATAGCTTGGTTTAGTTCTTAATTACTTGTACAGTTGAATTATAAATTCATTTTCAAATTTTACTGAGGTAAAATAAACTGTTACCAGGGTTTCAAAGATTAGCATTAGCATGCAAACTAGCCAGTTAGCAGGTCAACGTACATTATCAAGCTGCTAACATTGGCTAGGTTAGTTAAGTCTGTGTGCTTTCTTACCTAAAGTTTGTGATGGGAGCAGCCATGACCTAGTGGTAAGGATCTGGTCTTGTGACCAGAAGGTCGCCTGTTCGATCCCCAGACAGGACATGACTTAAGTACCCTTGAGCAAGGCACCTAACCCCCTAACTGCTCCCCAGGCACTGGTGGATAATTGCTGCCCATCACTTCAGGCACAAGTTCTCAGTGTTCACTAGTGTGTTTCACTGCACAAATGGGTTAAATAAAAAAAAATTAATAAACAGCACAACAACTGGGGCAGTTTATAGGCTATTATAATAATAGACCATGAAACAATAATCATGAGGGGGCATGAACATTTGATCATGTGCAGGTCTGAAGACGTCTTTGAGAAAATACTGTACTGTATAATGCTTTGCTGGTGTCCTATGTCATCAGTATACAGTAATGCTGTGAATGCTATTTACAGCAGGGGTGTCCAAACTACGGCCCGCAGTCCATTGTTAATTGGCCCGCAAGTAATTTTATAAATAGAATAGAATACGTCAACTTTTGCTTGAGTGTATTGCACTTCTTAGTTTTAACACCAGGGGGAGCTATTGTTGACAATCACAGACAGAGTTGCCAGGTTCGCGGTCTTCACGCCAAATTGGGCTTGTTTGAAAATCCAGGTGCGGGTGAAAATTCAAGTTTGGCGGGGTGCGTTTTTTGGGTTACTTCTAAAAATTACCGCGGCCGCCAATAAAAAACAACAAAAAAAGTGGGTGTTGCCTAGGATATGATTTCAACACGGCGGGCAAACGTGTATAAATCGACACTAAGGAAGTATGAATACAACAATAACAACGAAGAGAACATAATTTAAGGAAAGATGAGCTGAAAAGGATGGAGGGAGGGAGAGAGAGAGAGACAGACAGACAGAAAGAAAGAAAGAGAAAGAAAGTGAAGAGAAAACATTCACTAGCTAATATGCCAGGTACACTCATAGTTGTTTTGCCATTTGTTTAAACAGACATATATTGTGTGACAGACATATATTTAGGGCTAGTTTAAGCTTCTGAAGGGCAGGTTTTAGACTGATTTTGGGCTGGATATTTTTGTTGGACCTGGCAACCCTGATCACAGAAGAAATTTACCCCAAGTTACACCCACTGAGTGCAATACCGTTCCCACTTTAGGTGATTAAATAAGCATGCATGTGCAGGTACACATGCTTCAAATATCAATAATGCGTATCAATTCTGTCACTACCCTGCTTTTGCGCATCACTTTCTTATATGCGTTTTTCTTGTTAACACACAGAGTACACACTGCTGTGCCCAGTGCACACACTGCACACGCAGTCAGCTGATTTCATCTGATGCAGATTTGCTCCTTCATCAAGTGACATTTGTCCGGATTTTTGGCACCGCATCTGGATTGCTCGATTTACATACCCAGCCAGCTGATACCAGAATAATTTACTAAAATTATATGCACTGCTGTTATTAAGTCCAGTTCAGTCTGTTAATGTTGATAACTGTTTCAAACGAACGTTAGTAGGTATATTGCTAAGCCTAATAACTTAAATAACAAGCTTGAAATGTACCCGTCCCATTTTCCCCTTTATTGTTTTTCTCTGTGCTGTAAATCTTCTGTCTAAGAAGAAATCTGAGGCTGCTGTTCTGAGAATGAGCTACCAAAGCTTTTTCTGAATAAATCTCTAAAGATACATTTATGGGAAGCTGTGATGAAGGCAGTTTTGTCTTTAATTATATTTAACAATATAACATATTTGACCACTTTTAATTGATTTTTCTAACTTTAATACACTAAAGTTAAGACTATATACCTAATTTCTAAGTGAGTGGCCCAGCCCCTCCTATATTTTATGTATGTTGCCCTCAGTGAAAAAAGTTTGGACACCCCTGCATTACAGTATTACTGTATTTTAGACAAAACAGTTGTAATTTGGCTGTATTTCTACAACATTTCTATAATGTAGATAATGTAGTTTATATGTAGATTATAAACATCTACTACTACATTATACTAGACTGCATTACCATAAAAATTACCTTATGTGAGCAAGAACTGTTGCTACTATAGTTTACATTTCCATCTACCTCCTTCCTGATTAAGTGTTCCTTTAACAATGTAATCCCCACCTTACACCCACAGTCAGGGACAGTTTATTATCAGGTATAAATATTGCTCTTCATAGTGGATATGCAGTAATTTATTTCAATCACGTAATGGACTATAATGTCAGCTAGAGGACAGTGACTCACCATGGGTAGAGCACTTTTTGGGGGGATTAGATCCATCCAGCAGACATACGTAGGCAGGAGGAGAAAGGTATAAAAACCCCAGGTGAGTGTGTGAAGTCTCAACTGGAGAAGGGCTTGTCAGGAAGAATAGGTAATATTTCTAAATTGTCAACATGTGATTATTGTACTTGTGATTTTGTAATGGTACGTAGCTAGCAGCAATTGATAGTACATCTGAAATTATTTTTTATCAGTTGTATATACTTGTGCATCTCCAAAAATTTTAATATCATGAAAAGATACATTTTTGTTAATAATTTAATTCAAAAAGGTAATCTGTTTTATATTCATTACATGTAAAGTGATATTTCAAGCCTTTTTGTTTTACTGTTAATCATTATGGCTTAGCTCATGAAAATCAGAAATCTAAAAACCTCAAATTATTCATATCCTTTATTTTAAGTTTGAGTAAATTACTATTTAAACAGTGTCAACATGAAAAAAAAAAGCCTTGAAATATGTGTGTGTGTGTCTAAAATATATGCTAGTATATCTTTTTTCAAACTGCCTCTGTTTCTTTTTTACAGATAGAATGATTTTGATTGTTAAATACACCGGAGCAACCATCCTCCTGCTCTCAGTTCTAATTCAAATTGGACAACTTTATCCAAACCATGACCTGACTTACTGTAAGTGTAAATAAATGCATCCAAATTAGGCTGATTTGTTTGAAACTGATTTTCATTGTATTCATAATTAATCACTTTTATACCTTTATGTTGTTTTTGACTAAAAAGTTGGCTGTGAAGAGTGCAGACTCAGAGAAAACAACATCTTCTCAAAACCTGGAGCCCCCGTGTATCAGTGTATGGGCTGTTGCTTTTCCAGAGCTTATCCAACTCCTCTCCGGTCCAAGAAGACTATGCTTGTCCCAAAGAACATCACATCAGAAGCCACGTGCTGTGTTGCTAAAGAAGTCAGACGGGTAAAATAATTCCAACCAAACTCTGCATTGATTTTTATTGTAAGAATGTTATTAACAATATAATATAATAATATTATATTGTGCTTCTGTTTTTCTGGTCCTACAGGTTATTGTCAATGATGTAAAACTAGTGAACCACACAGATTGCCACTGCAGCACTTGCTACTATCATAAATCCTAGATGTCCAGTGTTCAAAGCCAAACTTATGGCAGACGAAGCTTGCTTGATTAATTCTTTGAAGACATCACTTTACCATGAGTTATACAGGAAAAAGGGATTTTCTCATGTGCAGGTTATGCCCTATGCTTAAAATTTCCATGTATTATTAATATGAAATTGTTACTCTTTTTTAGATAACAGCAAAGCCTGTAATCACAAAACGTGATCATTTTCAGCTGCTTTTAATTATTCATCATATCCAAGTGGATTTTCAAAATAAAGCCTTTGCTGCATCTAGTTGTAGTTTGTTTTATGCTGACTGCCTCAGTTTCCCATATTTGTTAATGACATATAACGTACAATAATTTTTCTTAATGCTGTCTTTTTGTCACTATGATCATCATGTCTGCCTATCTCTTGTGCAATATATTATTATTAGACAAAGAAAATGTGATCCATGTAGTCCAAATGTAGGCTAATTCTACCCTACTGATGGCTTTGCGGCTATTTTTCTATGTCAGGTCTTCAGAAATCTTCATATATTACTAGATAATAATAAAAAAACAAGCTGTGCTTCCTAAGATTTGTTCTGGAGCTTCAGAAACAGAAATGGCCATCAGTTACACCCTGATAAAACATACTAACTGAAGACACCAAAACAAGCTGAGGAGACACGTCAACTGTTCACAAGGAGAACTGATTCATTGACATTTGCTGAGAGAGAAAATGAGATTTGAAATGTCATGTTTATTAAAAAAAGCTCCCTTCGTAAGGCCACGGAGTCAGTAGGTCAGTATGAACCGAATCCCACTTAGAGGTACACACACAAACTCACAGTCGAAAGTGTGATTCATTTCACCGAACCGATTCTTCAGACGTGTCTGGTCCAATGAATCATAACATTTATAATCCAGAGTTGAAGGGAGCACAGTGAAGTCACCTTCATTCTTAACCTCTCAATAAACAGTTACGTTTAATAAACAAGACTGATATCTGTAATGATCAGTCACATGTGTACTTTTATGTATATTTACTTAGAATAAGTATTTTATCTTAGAATTAATTGAATAATGACACTTTTCATCTACTGTGTCCAAGTTTTCCAAATGAAAAAAAAATATTTTCCAGATTTTTCTTATTTCAACAGTGCTGGGTTTGTTGTACAGGTGTTTGGAAAGGTTTCAGAAAAGAAAGAAACAAAATCTAATAAGAAAATGATTACACTAGATTAGAGATAGCACAGTGTTCAATAGTCAAAGTTTTTGGAGTGAAGATAGATATCAGAAGCCCTATTGTGAAGGAATAGATTATCAGGAGGGTGTGTGCTTTTAACAATTTAACTTCTCCTGAAACTCCATCCAGAAGTCTTTAAAATAACTAAAGGAGTGAGTTTCTGGGGGGCTGTAGGTTTTATAAACAGGACCATCTGCGTCATGTGATCATATGATCTCAGTTCATTTCTACATGCAGCTTCTAATCACTCATTTAATAAGACTGTACTACAGTATAATTGTGTGATTAGCTTGTATCTATTTATACTTACGTTTTCTTCTTCTATTGTCTCCACATAATGCACGTTGTGTATGAAGATCTTCCATTCAGACCAAATGTGTTATTAAGTGACTGTTCAAAATAATATATATTTATTGGTTTGTGATTTGGTTTATGGTGGTTTAAATTTATTTTAAATAAATACCAGAAATCTTTATTTTCCAATTCGCCCCTTTCACAAATCCCAGAATGCACCGCGTAACCGGCAACATCCCGTTCACCATTTTCTCTTGTTTGTCTATGCCAGCTATGCTACATAAACTGTTTACAGCTTTATTTGGTAAGTAAATACTTACGTGATATCTACTAGCTTTTGTAACTATATGCAGATAATATGTCTTTTGATATTAAACATCATATCTTGTGTCAACTTGTATTTTCAATTTATGCAGTGGGTTTTTAGTGTAAACACGCTGTTGCAAGCTATCGTGTTGCATGCTATCAATACCAAGCTACACTATCACGCACAATAATTTGTGGAACACATTTTTATGAAAATAGCCAAAAATGAATTCATCTGGTGGATAGCCCTACAAATGTCACATTATGAAATAGTACATAAGCCACGCCTAGGCTAGGGCCCTGCATGGCCTAACCAAGCCAGCCAGTGTATGTTTATATCATTAGAGGCCTATATATTTATCAGTGCAGTATATATTTCGGTATATAATTAGGGTAGAATAAAATTTTTATTGTTTGTCTAGCCGTTGCCGATTACTGCATTGTGGTACACAACATCTAGAACCTTGATTGGCTTGTTTCTACGTATTTTAAACTCTCCTGCCGACACATTCACTGCTGCCATTATGTAAACAACTACATCGGATGTTGCCGGTCGCGCATGGAATTGTGGGATTGTGAATAGGGCGAATACAATCAGTCTGTAACACTTTTAAGTTTACTACATGATTCCTTATGTGTTCCTGCATAGTCTGCATGACTTTAATTATTTACAAAAATAGAAAAACATTGAATGAGAAGATGTGTCCAAACTTTTGACTGGTACAGCATTGTTGACGCATTGGCAGATTGTCTAAAACCTTTAGTCGTTAGCTTGTAACGTACGTAAACATTGCGAAGATGCCACGTTTTTATTCAGTTGTGACTTGTGAATCGGTTTGTCGGCTCTAAGGAAAAGAGCCGATCCGACAGAGCGATTCGTTGCCGAGTCGGACATCGCTGCGCTGTGATTGTGGCGAAGATGGCGGAGGAGGAGGCAGCCGAGAGAGAGCGCGGCACCAGTAAAGAGACGGCGGCCCTGAGAGTGCGCTTCAGCGTCCTCACGGCTGAGCTTCGGGACAGCGCCGAATCACCGTTAGTCGCCTCCGCTAGTTTCTGCCAGGAGTTTTGCCAGGTGTGTGTGGTATTTAGTGCAGGTTTTTTTTTCTTTTTTTCCCCTCTGGCTTTACAGCTCCATCACTGCAGAGAGGTTAGCTTAGCTTAGCATAGCCTATCCGGCTAACTCCCAAACCGCACTCCTGCAGCCAGCTGCCCGGCTGAGGGGGAACAAAAATCACCTCGGCATTTTAACTTGCTCCCCTCACTAACCGAACACACTTCTGTTTCAGGATATAAGGGTTTAAAACGAGTGATTACAGCAGAGCTAAAGTTTTCTCCTGGCGTTTTTTTTTATTTATTAAAAAAATGGTTTAGCTAGCAGCAGGGCGCTGCAGGTAGAGGCTGCCAAGCCCCCTCTGTTGTAGCTGCTCGGCTATGTGGCTAGCTCTGCTTAGCTTTTTGTGGCAACATACGCTAATTGCATTGATAATAAGGGAGTGTCTCGACCTAAAACGCGGTCATGCACGTTGCCTTTTTGCACCACGATGCCTTTGAAAGGGCCTGGGCTGTTTTTGTGAGCATCAGGCAGCGCGTTTGAAGCGAAATGGCTTTAGACATCAGTTTATAATGCTGCTGCAGTTTCCACAACTGCCATAATAAGATGCATGGCCGAAACTGCACAGATTAATGGCAAATGTTCAGTTTGCACAATTTGCTATTTTTCTAGCATCAGATGGCGTTTGTATAAACAGATGCAGTGTCTAGGTGGAAGAAATCAATATTTGGCAACAGCTTCCAAAGCCCTATTGTTTTTGTTCTGTAGAAAACACATTTTATTATAATTAGGTCGAGCTGGGCAGAGGGTTAGGGCTGGACAATATGGAGCCAATTCAAAATATTTGCAGCATATTAAAAAACAGACCCATTTAAGGTTATTCAGTTCATATTCTCACATTGTATACATATATAATCACAAAATTGTGCAGTTAAGTCTGCAAGCAATTGGATGATAACACAGTTTTAAGTAGTTTTTTACCAAAACATTGGATTGAAACGAAAAGCAAACAGACTGTGATTGATGCACAGTAATTGCAGCTTCCCTTCAAAAGTGTATAAGGTGATTTATACAGTTACAACAGTTCAATAATATTTTGTTTGTGAAGTTTTCAAATCATTCATTTTTACAAGACAGTTTTCATTTTGTATTACTTGTGGTATGTTTATGTGATGCCTGTTAAAGGACTTAAGCAGACATAAGTTATGACAAAGAAGATAAGTGACTAGTATTTTGATTAGTATTAGTTTTAATGTCTCCACTAACTTAAAAACTAATTGTTGGTGTATTTATAAAGACAGATATTTGGAGAGTAAATTGCTAGAGTATATTTGACCATTTATATAATTTCACTCCATATTCTATAAGCAAGTCAAGTTTGTTTCTCAAATAAGATTTGTTGAGATAACAGTTTGCATTGCTTTTTGCAAGTGATAAGATCAGATTTGCACATCCAGACACTGCAAACCTATCTGTATGGGTTGTTGTAACAATATAGGTGTTGGTAACTACAGACACGCTGGTGATGTGGCTTCAGAGTTGCCAGGTTTGCAGTATTTGGAATACTTTATAAATGTGGAATGACTGCCAAAAAATCTTATAGTAACACAATAGAAAAAATTGTGCTGGACATGTGGTAGACTTTCTAATACCCAAGTGGGGATTTGAAATGATAGATTAGAGAAGAGTAGAAAGAAAAGTATTATGTTTTAATTGCAAAAAAAACCTTAGAACTATGTTGGTATTTTCTTTTCACTCATTGTCTCTAATGATGATATTTAATAATAATAATATTGTGCGTATGCATGTACACATACATACACAGTGCTTCAAAAGCATAAAATAAAATGAATGAAAAAGATTCAAATAAGATTTAAGAGTAGTAAAAAAGCTATAATAGCTTCCTAAAAAGTCTGTGATTAGACTCTAGATTAGATTTGATTTTGGGTTAGTTTTAAGATTGTGTAGGGCAGCTTTCTGTCAGACAGTGGACAGGAGAATATTTTAGGATTTGATAACCTGGGACTCTGGCGTGGTGCCTTTTTAGCTGCTCTTGAATCCTCACACTTCAGTCACTCTGGATTTGATGAGGTTATTTCACAAAAGGCACTTTGAAATATGATTTGAGCAGTTTGAACATAACCTTAATGACTCATCCTTTTGAAACATTGTCCACTAATTACAAGATTTCACTGCTGTAAATAAGATAATTTAAACTGTTGAACATTTGTTGATTCATTTTTTCTGCAAATTGCTGTAATATCTTCAAACTAAAGAACGCAGAAAATACAGATATTGAAATAACATGCACGTTTATTCAAAGTCACCTAAAGTATTTAACACAGTGCAAACCATAGGAAGGTACGGTAATAGAGAAGTTTTGCATGGATAACCAGAAATATCATTTTTTTAGTTTGACTAAGTATAGTTGTAGCTAACTGTAATCTAGATTTAAACAATTACTCACTGGCTTGATGGCCAGACATTTTTGTTGATGGTATGAGATTCTACTATTTGTTTAGTCTTGACAGTGACGGGTATCAATAGTTAACACAGGTATCAATGGTCAGACAACCCATGATGATAAAAATCCCTATGAGTAGACAAAGCTCATGCTATGTTTACTTGTTATGGCTACTGCTTTGATTGATTAGCATCCCTATATGAAGAACTAAGGCAACCCGGGTCTAGCCTTCCAGTTCATCCATAGTCAACACAGGAAGCAAAACACTCATTGAGTAATGTAATTGAACCAGAGTTGCTTTTACCCGGCCAGATTGAGAGTGCACTGGAACTCTGAGCTGCTATGACATACTAATACTTAAAAAATAGTTTTATCCTATTAAAGGTGCCTACTGCATCCTAAAAAACTTATTATTCAGTAACTACATGGAGTGATGATTGGCTGAGTTATTACGTTATAATTACATAAAGTTATTATTAAATCATTCAAATAATTTAGAATTCTTTGCTACTTTGAAAGTGTGCAGTGCAGAAATGAGCCGTTTGCAAGATATTTAATAAAAGGCAACACACAAACCTTGTGCTTTTAAACCATTGACCCTGACCCATTAAAAAAATCTGACTGATGCAGTCTCCTGTGACATTTCTTTGTATGAGAAGTGCTTCACAAAATGAAATAGGAAGAAATGTGCATGTCCTTAAAGGATACAAAACACAATATTTTTTATTGATGGTGTGCAGCATTTCATTATTTTGCCCATCTGTTTTCAGATACTTGTGGAACATGGAGGTCAATGGAAGCCTGAGGAAGATCCACTGCCTTTACTGGAGATGTACACAGTGGCTATTCTGTGCTTTGCTGAAGCTACCCCCGCTCTCTTCCCTGAATGTGAACATGTCACAGTTGTACTTGAAAAGTTAGCTTTGTGAGTATGAATAACCTCAATATATTGTTCTGCTAAATGTTACTTGCTTTTTAAAAAAAAAAAAAAAAATTGCAATGTTAATGATGCGTTAATTTCTGAATACGTTGAATTTGAATGACTTGTTTATTTTAGGAGTTGTCTGGATTTACTACTCTCACTCTCTGAGAAAGTCCCAGGTGCCTTATGGGAAGGATTTCAGTCTTCTGTCAAGGTTAGAACCAGCTTTTGTTTACTGTACTATACCAAGTCTTATGTGGATATTTGGAGCACCAGTTTAGCTTCTTTGTACAAAATTTAACATGATCTTTAGAAAAATGCCAGTTTAGTTACAGTATAAACTTCTAGGTCTATTCATTGTATTTCTGAAGTTCTTGCAGTGGATCCTTGAAGTAATATGCATGGAAACATTGAGATTTATTGTGTGCAGGTCAATGACACAACAAAGGACACTGCTTGACACTGCTAATTATCATCTTTTTCTCACAGGTGGCACATAGTATTCTCCAGGCTAATGGGAATTTGCAGCTTAGCACACTGTTGCCTATAGCTGAAGAAAGTGGTGTTTGGAGCAATGCTACTCTGTGTAGCCTTCTGTCAAATAGCATGCCAGATGTTGAAAAAGGTAATTCTTTTTGTTGTTTACATGTTTGTGTTGTCTTACTTGGCCTGTGTGTTTTGGTGGGGAGAATATATTATTTATTAATTAACTACAAGTCACACCCTCTCCATGTTCAATTGATAATCTTTTAAAAAATCTTGACTGCTTTTAAACTAATAGATCTTTATTGTCTACAGTTCATGAGTTTCTGGCTCGAGAAGGATCTACACTACTTGATATGCGTATAAAGCACCTTATTAAACAGAAGTGTGTTGAGAAAGCTGCACTGCTTGCAAAGACATGCGCAGAATTTCCAGAATTTGGTGGAAAAAAGAATTTCAAACAGATCTACCTTGTCTGCCTGTGTGAAACAATGGCTGAGCAAGAAATGATGCAGGAGGTGAGTGGGTTTTAATAATTATTATTTAATGTGTATTGTTGCTAATATTGTTCATTTATTGCTATTGATGCTAAGTGATACATTTATAGCAGTTGGCTTTAAAGGCAATGTGAATTGGAAATAACACATTTTTTCATACTGTGATTATATGGTGTGAAACACATTGAAAATAAAATGAGAGGAAAACAAGAATTTTGTCTTTTAAACAATGTATGATAAAATGTGCTAGTGGAAACAATCTTTTTGACACAGGATTTATTAAAAACAAATCAGTATGTTGTTAAACTAAACTGGTCTCCAGTAAAAGTTTAGGATATATCTTCATTATTCAGTTTACTGTAGTAAATGAGTGAACTCGCATTTGATTTTTAAAAATATTTTAAATGTATAGTTACAGTGTTTATATTTTACTGTGTCTAGCTTTGTGTGTTTTACAGTTTACAACATTTTGGTAAATAAAATATAGGGCTAAAAGTAGGACATTACTTAAAGGATTTTAACTTTTTTTTCTGTATCATGATTAATGACTCATTTGAGCAGCGTTCCTCTCTCATACCATTGCTTAACAAAATTATTTATGTTAAGAAACTGTTTTTAAACTTCTCATTTTCAGATAAAGGAGATAGATTGCAAAGATGCTCTGGATATGATTTGCAACTTAGAATCTGAGGGAAATGTAAAAGGTGCCCTTAGCCTTTGCACTGCTTTTTTGAAGCGCCAACTTCTCCAAGGGGATGTTTATTGTGCCTGGTATGAATTTGCATTTTATATTTATAAGTTTAGTTTGATCAAATGTTTAGTTTGATCAAATGCATATTTTGTGTCCTGTGTATTCCTGGTTGATATTTTGTTGCCCAGCAATCCTAACTGAGAAATTATTTATTGTGTGTTCAGTAAGATATCAATAAAGTATACTTATATATATATTTTTGTTGCATTTACACAGTATGTCTTCCATTATTTCTACAGTGTGTATGTAATATGTGAAGCAGTAATTACTAGAAATAAGGATTAGGATTTGCTGGTTTGTTAGTTGGTAACTGTAAGTAAATAAACAGTCTATTTGTGTTTCCTGTGACTGTTTCTTGACTCCTGCATTTTAAGAAAATTGTTAATTGTCATTTTTTAATTACATTTGCAGGGAATTGACACTGTTTTGGAGTAAGCTTCTGATACGCCTTGAGTCAGCACAAGCGTTCTTGGAGCAATGCAGACTGTTAGCACAACTTTCTGGGAGTGTTTATCATATCCTTCTCCTTATTAAAGTTATTCAAGCAGAGGTGAGAGATTCTTTTTTTAATTATAACATCAAATGGAGGCTGCACATTTGTTAAACAAATTTCATGTGTTTGCTTTTTCTTTAGGTTCAGAATGAGGGACTTCCAGCATGCATTGAAATGTGCATTCAAGCTCTAAAAGTGGGAGTGAGTGGCAGTGAAGATTGCAGTACAACTATTTGCAAAACTATCTCTTGTTTGTTGCCATTAGATCTGGAAGTAAAACGAGCTTGTCAGTTAACGGAGTTTCTTGCTAAGCCCACTGTGGATTCATACTACGCAGTTGAAACGCTGTTCAATGAACCTGACCAAAAGCTTGAGGAGGAAAGTCTCCCAATTCTAAATTCACTACGCTGTGATCTCCTGTTGGCCTTGAAGACACAGTGGCCTTTCGATCCTGAGTTCTGGGACTGGAAAACTCTGAAGCGTCACTGCCTTGCTCTGATGGGTGAGGAGGCATCAATTGTATCCTCAATTGACAAGTTGAACGACAGTGATGACAATGAAGAACTGGACTCTGAAGATAAAGACTTCAAACATCTGGACTTTATCCTCGGCCAGTCAGATGAGCTCAGTGATATTGCAGCTGAGAGAAAGAAAAAAAGGGAAATGAAGAAGATGAGAGAAAGGGGATTTGTGTCAGCAAGATTTCGCAACTGGCAAGCTTACATGCAGTATTGTGTGTTGTGCGATAAGGAGTTCCTTGGGCACAGGATTGTGAAGCATGCACTCAAGCATGTCCAAGATGGCATTTTCCGTTGTCCAATATGTACTAAGACATTTGAGACGAAGGCAGTTCTTGAGCCTCATGTAGCATCACACGTAAAACAGTCATGCAAAGAACGTCTTGCTGCTTTGAATGCAAAAAAGAAAAATCCAGCAGAATCCAGCGTAGTTGAGAGTAAAAAAGTGCTCATCAAATCTGAAAATGTTGACCTTAGTGTGTGCTCTAACTTTGCAGGAACTTCAAACACTACTACTAACACAGCTAGGAAAGTTAAAAGTAAAACATGTGCTCCAAAACGGGGGAACCCTGCACGTCATGAAAACACAGAAGATTGCTCCTGCCCTGTTACAAGCTGTCAGAAAGTTTTTAAGTACTACAGAAATTTGGTTGCACATGTTAAGGCTCACAAAAATGAAGCAGAAGCTATACATTTTCTTGAAATACAAAGTCAGAAAGCAATTTGTCAGTATTGCCGTCGACATTTTGTTAATGTCACTCATCTGAATGATCACTTGCAAATGCATTCTGGCGAAAAGCCATATTTCTGCATCCAACTGGGATGCAAATGTAGCTTTCACTCTCATGCTGAACTTCTAATGCACAGAAAACTGCATACAGAATTCCAGGCGCAGTGTATGTTTCCAAATTGTGGGAGAATATTCAGTGAAGCCTACTTACTGTACGATCATGAAGCACAGCACTACATCACATTCACCTGCAAAAACCGTAACTGTGGCAAGATTTTCTACTCTCTATCACAGTTGACTTTGCATCAGAAAGATCATATCAAGCAAGGGAGTTCTGTTGGTGATGACTCCAAGCCCCAGAGTGAAATGCCAGGCCAGAGTTCTGAGGCTCTAGAGCTTGCATCAAACAAAGTTGATGAAGTTCCAAAAGATTCAAGCCCACAGGATATTCAACATGCAGTTGAGTGCATGTTGAACTCTATTCATGACTCTGTAAAGGAGCCTGAGCATTCTGTCTCTTTCACAACTGAATCATCAGTTACACATGATCAGTCACCAGCTAAGGATCCTTCTGTTTTGCATTCTAATGATGCCCAGGCTCCAGTAACAACTTGCGTGAAGCAGCCTGGTGTTGATGAAACCCAGTTACGAGTTGTACCATGCTATGTCAAAATGCACCCTGTTCCAGTCAAATATGATGATCCTTTTTTCTTGAAAGCTCTTAAGGGCTCTGACCCTGTGGCTCAGTCACTCTTTAAGGATAAGAAGCTGTTTTCTGTTACGTGCAAGTCACTCAAAACTGTTCAGAAGACTTCTAATTTACATGTCCAGTCAATGACAAAAGAAGTGACCGAGCCAGGATTGAAAAATACTCCAGAAAATAGAGAAGATAACCTCATTCATGCATGTCCATTTGAGACCTGTACACGGAAGTATAGCACTACAAAAAGTTTGTCAAGACATGTTAAAAACATGCATTTTGAGGCATTTGAAGAGTGGAAACTCTCCAGAAAGTACAAGAGGATTGCAGATATTGCTGCAAGAAAATCTGAACATAAGAGCTCCAGTTTTCAGACCCCAAAGAAAAGAATCAAAATCTGTAATACAACAATGCCACAACAGTATCCAGAAATCAATCAATTAAAGTTTCCAGCCAACTCTGTGACTACGGATGCTTTAGCACGTCCTTCTGGTACTATCAAGACAGAATCTCTTGGTGGCAAATTTTGCCCAGAGTTTGAAAACTCTCAGAGTGAAACTCCATTAACTCAGCCTTCAGTAATGCAATCACAGATGTCTCAGTCATGGACTTCACCTTCGTTTGATGGCTATAATTCGGATTACTCCCTGCAGAACCACTTCCCTCCAATGATGATGCATGAAAGTTTGCAGAATTATCCATTATACATGTCACACACTGACCTACTGTCAGAAAGAGACATGGATTATAATTCTCCATCAGCTGACGTTGGCAATAACCCACATGCAATGAACACAGATTCACACTCGAGTGTGATGAATGAGGCCTCCAAGTATGTGTCAAGCTCTTTGAGGGTGTTACATGCTCTTAACGGTGATCAGCCGTGTGGGGGATCACAGGAATCTTCAAGTGAAGATCTTGGGTACATGGAGATCAGGCAAAATAATCACAATGTGATTCCTCCTGATGTTAGTAATTTACATTCTGTCTCTGGGCAGGATTTTAATCCATATTATCCACCTTATCCAGCAGACACATGTCCAAGTTCACTACAAACAGTGGCAAACGCAGACAAACAGTTTACAGTTAATCGTACTGATCCATTGTTCTCGTCAGATGTTAAAAATGTAACTCATTTTGCATCACCTGTTTGCAAAGAAGAACCAGAATGTTTCTTAGTTTCCAGTGTTAACCCTGCAGAAGTACAAAATGAGCAGAATCCTGATTTACTTGCTCAAGAAATGTCACCAGTCACCATTGAAGGCATGTCTCCTGACGATGCAAGTGTTACAAGTCCTGAGGAAAGCAAGAAACTAAAGAAAATTAGATCATCAAAGAGGACAAAATGGCCTGCTATAATAAAAGATGGAAAAGTAATATGCTGCAGATGCTACAGGGAGTTTTCCAGCACAAAATCACTTGGTGGTCACTTGTCAAAACGTTCTCAATGCAGACCAATAGATGAAGTTGATCTTACTGCTGATTTGCCTACATCATTTCTTGATTTTCTGAATGATCCTGATATTTCAACCATGCATACATCTTTCACCAGGGATGCTATTCATGGTCAAGATCCCAAATTACTTCTTCAACAGTCAGAATCAGATGTACTTAACATCAACTTTTCAGACATCCATAGTCCAAATTACAGCATTCAAAATGGTGACGTCTCGTCGGCAGACACATTCAAAATGGATTTTGTAGGACCTCAAAGTGAGAGTGGAAGGCCTTCTTTGAGAGACCTTACAACTGATTTGCCAGCAGGACTGGATGCTGGCACTGAAAGGAATTTTGGATTACTTCCTACAACCTCTGGTGAAGATGGAAACATTTTAGAAATTGAAAGAGCATTGCAACGCTTAGACTTAGTAGATGTCCTCACCCAAGACACGTTAAAAGTTGGGACAACTTCCTTGCAAGATATGTTAAAAGTTGGGACGACTGCCTTGCATAATCTTATGTCTGACACTGAAATTGCAAGTAATAGGAGAAATAAAGCTAAACGTGTGGGAGAAAGTAAGAATATTCTCAAACCATTCAGATGTAATGAGGAAGGCTGCATCTATGGTGCAATGACAAAGGAAGCTTTGTTCAAACATTTAAGCAGAATACATGACTTTGGCGAAGACAAGATAAATGAACTGAAGAAAAACCCAGAAAAATTGTCTCCATACACTTGTCACTTGTGTGCAAAGACATTTACCAGAACCACAGGCCTTAAAATCCACTATAAAAATGTCCATCACTTATCAAAGGAGGAGGTGTCTAGACTGAAAATTGGCAGAGAGCGTAAAAAGAAAGCAAAACTGAACTCTGAATTCAAAGATGCCAATACCAGTGCTGTCATTGTTCAGCCACCTAGCTTCTTACCAGCACAGACTCAGTCAAGTCCAATTTTTAGACTGGTTTCTTCCAATTTAGACAAAAAAGAAGAAATAGCAGATTTCACAGCAGAAAACCAATGTCCTAAACTAGAGCCTGTAATTGAAACGAAGAGCTGTACTACAAATGTGTCGCCAATAAATTCTGATATTGGTTTAATATCAGAAAATGATGCAAAACCACAGCAAGATCCTTGCCATACAGGAGATAACTCAA
Source organism: Crenuchus spilurus (assembly GCA_036984385.1). NCBI lineage: Eukaryota > Metazoa > Chordata > Actinopteri > Characiformes > Crenuchidae > Crenuchus > Crenuchus spilurus. Next base: position 50,033 of record BRDA01014413.1, on the reverse strand, counting down.
GTGTTCAAATTACATCAGTTGATGTAAATCAAGAGGTGGCAGCAGCAAACTCCCTTCCATCTGGTATCCAAAGTGATTTGGACCAAGTTACCAAAGCCACAGTCACACATGTTGAAGAATGCATGGCAGAGAAAAAGGACAAGCCAAAAAAGAAGAAATCTAAAGTAAATGTTGAGTCTCCTAAAACAGAAACAAGACTTGGGGAAAGCACTGTTTCAGATGAAAGAACCAATGACATCAGTCTTTACAGACCATACCGATGTGTCCATGAAGGATGTGTAGCTGCTTTTTCTATACAGCAGAATCTTATCCTACATTATAAGGCAATGCATCAGTCTGAAACAGAAGGAAAAGCGAATAAGGAAAAAAATGATAAAGTTGATGGACCTGTTCAGGTCCATGAATTCAAGTGTCAGGTCAAAGAATGTTCAAAGGTTGTTTCCAAAGTGACCAGCTTATTGAAGCATTATCTTTTACTTCACAGATGTACATTAGAAAAAGCAAGTGCTTTGCTGTCAGGTGTTGAGGTAGGCACATTCCAGTGTGACCAGTCAAAATGCCCTGCTTACTTCACCTGTCATTTGAAATACATTGATCATATTAAGAATGATCACAAGGCAATAAAAGTTTCAGCAGATGGAGACTTTCAGAGTGTGGATCTCACATTCAGGTGTGAATGTGAGGGCTGTGATCGTGTCTATACCACAAAGTCGAATCTTCTGCGGCATCTGATGAAAAAACATCATGCAACGTTTGAAACGATTAAACATAAACAGAAAAACGGGTCAAAATCAGGTGAAAATCTGCCAACAAAAACACTTAGTAGTCCAAATCCCAACAATGGCAAAGAAAATATTGCAAGTAACAAAATCAAACCGAAGAAGAAGGTTTCCAAGAAAAAGGAGGGAAAAGTTCGCAACCATTGGACAAGCTTTGGAGAGCCCTCACTCAAATCCATGGATGAAGCATCAGCCATGTGCACTGGGATGTTCCCTCTACAGTATCCTTGTATGATCGTGGGCTGTGACTCAGTCTTGAGTTCAGAGCGACATATATTTCAGCATTACATCACTCATGGTCTCACAGAGAGGTACATTGAAGACCAGAGGAGCCAGTTCATATTTTGCAAAAAGAACACACGATTACGACTTAAAGATGTTAATAAATCAGATGACACTCTGACAGCGACAAACACAACTGATGTTGAGAAGACTGAAGAAAAATCTGAAGAAAAGAAATCTGAGAACCCTTCGATTGTGTCACAGGATCCAGAGATTCCTGTGACTGAATGCTTGGCTAATGATAGCTCTACAGAAGTACAAGTGTCTGATATTAAACCCAGAAAGGGACGTCGACGGAAGGAAAAACAGATGCTAAAAATGAATTCAGAAAGAAAAAGAAGTCTTCGAAACGGCACTGTTGCAAAGGTTACAAGATTTAAATCAAACACTACTGTCCGTCAGGAGGAGCAAACAGAGAGTGGAGTTGCACAAAAACTTTTCAGTCCGTCTGGTTTTCAAGCCTCAATCCTGAAGTTATTTGAAGAGTCTCCAGCAAGGAAAGCTTTCAAAAACAAAAAGAGCACAAACAATTGGACTGGCAAGCCATTAAAACGTCGTCGACGAAAATTTCGGCTTGTCTACAGAAAGGTCCGTGCAGTAAATCGGAATGTTGTTCACTTTAGAAATCCTCTTCAGCTGGAGTCTGTGAGTAATGTTAAGATTGTTATGGATGAAAGATTTTCCAATGGTGCTGATCTTTTACTGAAACAACTTCAGGACATGCGTCCCATGGTCATTTTGAAAAAGTGGCTGTGCAGTTGATGACTGAGTTTGAGACTGATGTCTCTGTCCCTCTTCAAAGCTTTGCACTCAGGACAAGATAACGTTACATGCTGCAGACAGGTACATCAGATAACATTATATCAGTGGTTTTCAAAGCATGGTTTAATTTGAGGAAACTGGAAAAAAATCATTCTTATACAAAATACTGATTTTAAAATTGAGATACAGTCATGTACATTAGGATTTAAATGTTCTGTAGAAACATTTGTATTTATAACGTTAATTCTCTTTTAAAGATTAGCGTTTGCTAAAGGTAATATTTTACACACATGCTGAAAACTGTTTTGATATATCCCTATGGGATTTTTGTTTTTTAAGTATATATTTATTTTTTACTTCACTGTAGTGTATAGTAATGTATATGTCTTCCACATGGTATTCAATAAAAGTAACCTGGATGCTTTCTGTACTGCTGGATTTATTTAATGTAATTCAATTAAAATTAAGTTGCAGTACCACACTAAAATTTTACATGAATATTGGTCATTGTTATGCTTTCATTTCAGGTATTGCTCAGTTAAGTGTTTTGTCTATGTATTCCCTCATTTTACCTGTAACTTGAATTGAAAAAAAAATTTTTATTACATTTTATAACTGCTTTAAAGCAGATATTTTTTTCCAAACATTGCTGATGTGGTCACCTGGGCAATAAGGGTGTGTACCACAGTCACTGAGGCCAATACCATATGCATCGTGTTGCATTGCCAAAAGTCAAAAACATTATGGGTATGTAATACACTATGATTCACTCTTTTTGTAATGCAGTGTAATTCAGTGCAATTAGATTCAACTCTGTGCAAAGGAATATGCTTTACAATTCAATGTGTTACAGATTTATAGTGGAACATGTACAGTTGATATACAAGTCTACACCCCCATGTTAAAATGGAAGGTTTTTGTTATGTAAAAAAAAAAGATGAATAATTTCAGAACTTTTTCCAGCTTTGTCACCTTTAATTTACAATTCTAATGAAAAATCTTTTAGAGGGAGAAAGGAAAAATTAACTGAAATAATGTGGTGGCATAAATATGCCCACCTTTAATAGTTTGTTGTAAGTATCCTTTGAATTTATTACTGTATTTATTGTCTTTTTGGGCAGGAGTCTGACTTAAATCTACATAGATGATTATTGCTCACAAATTTTTGATCACATTTCTAAATAATAAAGGAATAAGGCCTCTACTACTAGTTGTATATGACTAAATTAGATTTTACTAATGAATCCTGAGTTCATCCTAAATTATATGTAGAGCACACTTTTTAAATTGGGGCCATCCCATAGTAAAATTTTATTCTGGTACCTTATCAAAAATCTGTTCATCTTACGTTCTTACCTAGGGGAAAAAGCTCGAGGATAAGTTGTCCCTTCCATCTTTTCTCCATCATTTTCTCTCCTGAGTAAATTATGGAAGCAATTGTATTCCTTATACATTTACCACATATCTCTATGAACCAGCCTGGCTTTATATTATGTTAACATTTTATGACCACTGCACCAATAGAAATGCTTCAAAATGCTTAGAAATTATTGACTTCTATGTAAAATGGAGAACGTTTTACCTTCACTTGTAGAGTTAATACTTTGTAAAGGCAATGGTTGGTTCTGACTTATTATTATTATTATTATTATTAAAAACCTCAATTTTGTCACCAAACAGTAAAAAGTAAGCCTAAAGTACTAAGAACATGACTTTTAATTCATTCAGTCGGAAACCTTCCCTCCAACGTCATTAGCGCGGGAAAAATTACAGGAAGTGACAACACAGTGTACAAAGTAGTGAACTGTGGAGAAGATGAGCACTTCATCAGTGTCTAAGGTAAAAGTTTTGCATTTATTGTAGCAGTTTTGTTGTTATTGGTTCAGTTTACACGTAATTGAAGCTATTAGACTGTGTGGAACATAAATATTAGTCGGTCCGGATATGATACAATAAGTCTGAAGGAGCTAAAATTTAGCTTCTTATTCGAGTTTTCAGTTCCACCTTAAATAATGTGCTTACTCTCAGGCGCCGGAATAACTACTGCAGCATTTAAGGTGGAACTGGAAATGAAAAGACGCTTTAACCTGAGCTCGGTGAAATAAGAAGTGGTTGGTTGGAGAAGTGATGTGCAGTCGGACAGAAAGTTTATTTGGAGGGTGAAAACTAAGGGTTGAAGTGAAATGAAAATGTATAGAAACAAACAAGCTATAACGATTTCTACCCATAATATTTTAATAAACAAGTCTCTGAAAAGATGGAGAAACAAAGCAAAACTGCTTGAATATTTGTACCAGGAGTGATATAAACTTACCAAACAGCTGTGTTTAAGGAGGGCATACAAAATCAGGCTTATTCCACCAAATACTGATTTCAGATTTTTTTAACTTACAACATCAGTACTTTGGGGTTAAAAATAAATATGAACTTGGTATTATTTGTATTATTGAATGTTTGTTCCGTCTGCATCTTTTTAGTTCTTTTGACCGGTTGTATTTTTCCGCAAATAAATGCTATAAATGACAATATTTTTATTTGAATTATGGGAGAAATGTTGTCAGTAGTAAAACCCTGACCAGAAACCAGTGAAAGGGTATGGGTACTCATCACAACCCTTGGGTTAACAGGATGGATGGATGAATGGTTGCCAGCAGTTTATAGAATAAAAAAAATGAAAATAAGACAGATGATTTGCTTAACTTAATTTTTTCAGAGCTCTGGAGTAAATTGCAGTTTTAGCACAAAGTGTAACCTATTTTTATCACTTCTATTGTGAATTTTTTCTGTCTCTCATATTTTATTTGGTATAGCTATACACTTAGTGTAGTTATTTTTATGTGAGGGTCAATACTGCTAATTAAACAGGAGGATCAGAAGTGTCAGTGCTAGTTGAATGTGCTGGAAATCAGTGATTGGTATAAAAACACACTGCTGATATTTGTGACTTTTTTTCTTACTTATGTATAACCTTTTTTAAAAACATGTTTAGGGGTGCTTTGTCTTTAAGCCCAGTTCTAAGAAGAGAAAGCGTACTGTAGGTGTAGGTAAGTAGAGGATAATCAGCTTTACACTAATTAACTTTTCTTAAAGTCTTTACCCATCATGTTTCCTTTATAAATGCTTATTATTTTGATTGGACAGAGGAGTATTTTATTGGTGAAAGTGATGACAATGGGTACAGCAGAGAGCGTTTTAACATTTGTCAAGGACTTTGGGAGAAGATTAAAATGGACACAGAGGTTTGTGGCTTTTTTTTTTTTTTTTAACTGTGGGATAAATTTGGTTCTGTTATGCATCAAAAAACACTATGTGACGATGGTGTTTCCTTAACCAGGTACTGCAAGATGAGCTGAATGCAAAAGTACTGGATAACCTTCTAGATTTCATCAAAAAGTGTACTTCAAACTTCCAGTCAAGAAGAGATGACTGGGCATCTCTCATGAGAGCCAGTGAAATACCTACAGCTGCTTTGGTGCTTGGTATGTAAACAGTGGATTTTTCAAATTCTTGTTTACAGTAAAAGTGTAATAATACAGTTTAACAGCAGAAACTGAGCTTAATTTCTATACTAACTATCTTTATAGGGGTGAATGTTCCAGACCATGACATGACATTTCAGAGCCTTTCTGACCTCTTGCAAAAGTCTGTAACTCCTTTTGCTGTCTCTGTACAAGCCAAGGAATGTGCAGGTACATTCTTTCTTTCTGAAACATCAGACATGTTTTAAGGGACGCTTTAATGCTGATGTTAAGACATATTCTTGTCTTCCCAAAGCTCTAAAGAACTTAATGCAGAGAGTATTGGAAAGACTGATGGGTGTACGAGTGTCTGTGGAGGATGATGATGAGGACTCAGGTGTCACTCTGCCCCAGAAGAGGATATCCTGCTCAATCGGTGCACTTTCTCAGTGGTATAAAACTGTTGCAAAGGTAAGAAAGCATACTTTAAAATCAAGATGCTCTAAAAGGATGGGATGTTATGTTCACTATAAACAAATGCTGTTAAGATATGTTAAATATAAATTTGGTGCTGAACACTTACTTACTACTGGTGACTGCTGCTTCTTAGAAATATGCCACAAAGTCTCCAGCCAAGACATGCAGTTCACAGAAGGACTTCTCACAGAGTCCACCAGTTGTGGTGATCTTCAAAGATTTTGAAGCTTTTAATCCACGTGTTTTACAGGACTTCATCCTTATCTGCAAGTAAGTGTTTTCTAGCATGTTCATCTAGGTTGCGCCCAAAATGGCTATTGTGTATGTTGGCCATTTTTCACAGAATTTGAATTGTAAAGTGGAATTCAAGGCGTGATTTTTGAGGGCACTAAAATCTCCCACAATGCACTGGTCATTTCTAGGGAACAGTGTAGCTCACAACTTGAGCTGGATGTGGACCAAAATGCATTGCAAGTTTCTTGCTTACTAAGCAAGAAACAAACAAAATGGAGCTGTTATTGCTGGTGAAGATATGTTCAGATATTTTCTAAGTAGTTTGTTAATGGTAGACTTATGATATTAAGCAGCATAATGGTCATAAATTGTACCATGAACAGTATAATGCTTTTAACTGTAATTCAGAGTCCAGTATAGAGATTTTTACAGTGGCTTAAACGTGGCTCAGCTACTCATGTTTATTAAACTGGTACTGTCATATGTTGTTGATGACAAAGTCGCTGAATTCATTTGTTTCGATCGCTACTTGAACTACACTACCAGTCAGAAATTTTAGAACACTCCAATTTTTCCAGGTACTTGTAGCAAATGATTCAGTTTAATGTCTCATTGCACTCTGAAATTAAAGTTTAGTATAAACAAGCTCTTGGAGTTAGAAATCATGAAATCAATGTAAAGACCAAAATGTATCTAAACTTTGGACTTATCAAAGTAGCACCTTTGTCGGATATAACAGCTGAACACACTTGTGGCATTCTTTCTACAAGAGACATCAAATATACTTCAGACAGTTCTTCACAATTCTGCTGCAGAAGTTCACATAAATGTTGGCACCTGTAGGTTGCTTTAATTTCACTCTTCTGTCCAGTTCATCCCAAATAAGCTGGATGGGGTTTACGCCTGGAGACTGCTGCCACTCCATGTTTTCAAGCTGACCATCTTTTTTTTACCTGAGGTAGTTCTGACGGAGCTTGGACTGATGTTTGGGTCATTATTTTGCTGTATGATGAACCCCTAACCAACTGTGTCCATACCTGAAACGTTCTAAAGCTTGCCAAAACTGTTCTAAAACCTTTGACTGGTAGTGTATTTAGTTCCTTCCTGTATTAAGGAGGTACGAATGAGGGAGCAGGTCACAGCCCTAGTGTTCTGTATGTTCTCTGATATGTTATACTCTATATCAGAATGTCCTACTTTTAATTTTATATTCTACAGTTTTTCTGAATAATGTAACAATTATATTTTTAACAGTCGCTACATCCAAGAGCTTCCGCTTATCTTCATCTTTGGAATCGCTACGTCTCCCAGCACAATTCAGCACATGCTGCCACACTCTGTGTCTTCTCTGCTGTGCATTGAACTTTTTCAGTCACTGTCCTGTACACAGCATCTCGCTACAGTTATTGATAAGGTATTCAATACTGACAGTCGTGAAAAGGTTGAAATTGCACACGTCTGAAAATTTGTTGCCTTTTATAATCAGTATAATAAACATTTTTGAACTCAAAATCAAACTTGAAAATGTGTACTTTAACTTTACTATTATTTGCTTTACAGCTGATTCTGACCTCACACTTTCCCTTCAAGCTGAGCAGTAAGGTTCTGCATGTGCTTTTGAACATCTTCTTGTACCATGACTTCTCTGTGCGCAACTTTATCAAAGGCCTGCAAGTGAGTGAACAGTGTTGCATATACAGTTTTGTCTTACTTTTTAGATTTTGTCTACGTGCATCACCAATTGACTTTGTGTTAAATATATTTGTTCTTGTATAGTTAGCCCTTTTGGAGCATTTCCATTCTCAGCCTCTCAGTGTGCTGTGCTGTAAGAAACAGGAAGCCCTGCTCTATGCTCAGAAATTAAGCCACAAGGATGTGGAGTTGATCCGTCAGCTGCCTTCATTTATGAGGTGATGGGTTTTCCCTATTGTATATGAATACTGAATAAAGGTAGCTTTGATTCTAGATACTTTTGATAGTTCATTTTCTAGTGTTTATTAGTGTCATTTGTTTTCATAATTTAATTAAAAAATGTAAACTGTCATATATTTTATATTAATTATACATAAAGTGACATATTTCAAGCCTTTTATGTTTTAATGTTATTGTTTGAGTAATAATTTACTCAAAATCTAATAATTTGAGATTCTGGATTTCAGATTTTCATGAGATATAAGCCATACTGATCAACATTAAAACCAAAAAGGCTTAAAATGAGACCTTATGTATAATGAATATAAAATATGAAAATTCACCTTTTTGAATTAAATTATGAACAACAAAAAACTTTTTAATGATATTCAAAGGTTTTTTCAGATGCACTAGTATATGTGCAATTTGGTACATTACTTAATAGAATTAGCAAGTGTCCACTGTGATTTTCAGGGAGAATATGAACCTTTTTGTCCTATTGGGTACTGCAGTAAGCTTTTCAGATACACCTCAAACTGGTTTGGGAGCATCCATTAGTGTATTGTCATATCAATGAGTTTCTAGTGTCTGTGAATAACTAATGGAAATACAAATATATTTAGTATTGAAAATATTGCACGTTTTAGATATGTGGAGACGCAGCAGCCAGAGGAACAGGTACAGCTTCTCACCAGTGATGAACATATTAAGGTAACTGTTCACATTTTACATCAGTGTGGTTTGCTACCTCCTACTGCTTTTCATCTTCTATTAATGGTGAAGTATTCAGCATGCGAAGATGCATCGCACTTTAATTGACATTCTTAACGTTTCATTTGATGTTTCTTAGCACAATTTGTTTTAGATTCATTCATTATATGTGTAAATGTTTTATTGTGCAGTACATGTGCTAAAGCTTTGTTTGTATATTACTTTAGAACTTCTCATTAAACATTTAATTAAGCAAGCTTTGACCTTCTGTAGGAGGTGTGTCAGAACTTACTGAAAGACCTTAGGAAGTACCATAAGAACTACTACCCCATCCTCTGCTGTCTACATTCTCTGACATCATCTCTGCCAAAGTATCCACTGGGAAAACAAGTAAGAACGTCTTTTACAATAAGGATTTTGTAATTTTACTAGAACTTAATCTGTCTTTGTTTTTAGATACGTGAGCTGCATATATCCTGTCTGGAGAAGAATGTATGGGAGTCAAATGAATATGAATCTGCTATGCAGCTTTTAAGGTAGCAAATCCTTTTATCCTCAGAATATTCCTATTACTGGCAGAAGACTTTTATAATTGAAAGGAAACATTTTATATTCTACTTCTACTCTTCTTTTTTCATCTCACTTTTAAATAGGAGCATTCAGTACATGTCAATTTATAGTACTTCAACGTATTTAGTTGATTTTAGATTAAAACACACCATAACCTTAATAGAACTGTATTAAATATTAAGATGATCAGTGTACATGCTTTGCCACATGACTATAGGTTGCTGGCAAAAGATGAGCTTGTTGCAGCCTTGAGAAAGTGTGCAGAGATTCTCAAACCAGGCAAGACAAAAAAAATGAAAAGCACATTACAACAGATGGAGGACTATATTGCCAAATTTGAGCAACTTGACAGTAAGTGTTATTTTTTCACAATGCTTGTTCATCCTTTCAATAGTTTAGAATTTTTCTGCACTGAAACATTTTAAACAAAGAGTGAATATTAAGGTGGTATTGAGGTACAGCCTTCTGGGCTGAAAGGAAACGGCACTTCTGGTGGCTTCAGTGTTTGTGTGTGTATATTGGTGAATTAATTAATAGATACTGCATGTCACAGGATTATTTTCATATGTTTTTGAAGTCTCAGACTCGCATGCTCTGTCTGTTAGGCATGTCTGTAGAGAATCTCTCTGGGGAGGAGGTCATTTCACCAGGAAAAGATCTCCAAAGGAAAACCGATCTTTTCCAACTTCAAAAAGTAAGTGTTTGTCTAGCTCTGTTGGAATTTCCTATGATTCTGGGAAAATGTTAAATATCAATCTTATCAGTTTTAGTATGATGTATTTTCATTTTCCTTTAGACACTCTTGGAGATGAAAGGATCCAGAAGAACGAAGAAAATGAGTCCATTTGAAATTCTTAGGAATGAGGCTTTAGATTTTATTGATGGCTTGGTGAAGTAAGCTTGTAACACTTTCTTACAAGTCAATTTAAAAGAGAGAATTCAAATGTGTTTCCATTAAGGGTATATTTGGATTATTAGCAACCACTCTTATCTCACTCTTATGTTCAGGAGTTACCTGACTCCACCAGAGTTGCAACCATTGAATGAGGTGTGCTACTACAGCTCCTCTGGGGTTCTGCGGCGGCACCTCAATGCTACTCCCCGCACCTCCATCCAGACTGCACTTAGTCATCCCTTCTACTACCTGCAGGTAACTAACGTTCTCACTTGTTGAAACATCTGAAATATTCTGAAGAATACAGAGTAGTGTTGTCTTATTCTAACCTCCAACGTTTCACTTTAGAATGAAAGCCTGAAAACAGATGTGGGAACAGTCTCCAGCGCTGCTCCAGATATCTGCATTGTCTACAAGCTCCATCTGGAATGTGGGAGGCTCATCAATCTGTATGACTGGCTGGAGGTGTGAACATGTTTTAACAAAGAGATTATCACATGTTGTAATAAATGTGTCCTTAAGATTAAATCAAATGTGTTTTAGGCATACGCAACAGTGACCTCTGCTGCTGAAGGCAAGGATCCTGACTCTGAAGACTACGGCAAAGTAGTTGAACTCAAACAGTATCCTTTGTTTGCACTTCAGTTATTGGATTTGGTTACTTATCAATTTTCATAAGCAATACTGATCAATATTAATAAGATCGCTTTAAACTTCATTTTACATGCAATGAATATAACATGAGTTTACCTTTTTGAATTAAATTCTAAACAACAATGAACTTTCACGTTCTATTTTTTAATGTGGCAGTAGCTGATTGCAATTTATAACTTTGTTTATTACCCTTAACTAAACAGTGCTCGTTTCATTCAAGCAGTGTCTGAGCTGGAGTTCCTGGGATTTGTGAAATCAACCAAGCAGAAAACTGACCATGTTGCCAGATTGACTTGGGGAGGCTGTTAATTGAGAACCACTGTGGTAATATGTAGTTTTTGTGAATAAAAATATTTGTATTAATACGTGTGCGCCACTGTTATTTAACAATGCAGTCAAATTGCTTACCACTGCATTATAATGCCATTAAACCAAAGCTATACAAGTTTTCGTAGTTTTGGCCAGAAAGACAAAATAAGGAAATTGGATCTTGGTCATTGATTGTAAAACAATATTGTCACTGTTGATGAAATCAGTGACTTGGTTGTCTCGGGTTAACATATCTAATTGATAATTAGTGAACCAGTGGAAAGATGTCCTGTTGGAGCACGCATAATATGAATGTGTGTGGGCAGACTTGTTACCAAGTGAACATTCAACAGCTGTATGATTGAACATGCTTTTATGTAACAGTAGCATAAGTTAGTTTGATATGAGATAGTCACATTGTGTTAGTGATATTAATGAATCATTGTAAGTAAAAAAAAAAAAAAAAAAAAAAAAAAAAAGTGCCTGATATCAGAATCATGTGCATGTTGGCACTGAACCCTTGTGTAGATTTGACTGATGCATTCATTGTGTCCTTGAAGAGAACTGAAAATAGTTTATAATTTACTGTGGTTGAGGGTCCTAATCCAGAAATCATGAGGTTCGAAGGTAGGCATAGATAATTACATGTCTAATGTACAACTAACTTGACTGCTATATTTTTCTAACAGAAGAGGTGTGACTGGAAGCTCATCAATGCTGTGTAGCATTATTTTCAACTCAACTAATGTATAAACGCAATGTCTATAATTAGATATTGCACTGCAGCACTAAGCGTATTCATAATTTTTCTATACATGGTTTCATATGATCTGATGTTGCAAAAAACAAGACTAAAAGGCATTAAAGCAAGGGAATTACATGACATTACAAAACATGTTTGCACACAGATTTTATTAATAAAATGTTTTTAATGCTTGGGTTTGTCTATATCAATACATAGGAAAGCAGAACAAAAAATATATACGAGTGATTGGGGAAATCTCATGAGCTCAGTACACATAGAGCACAGCAGTGTTTCCCAGTCCCCAATTTGGTGAACCATAGCAATTAGAAGTTTAGTCCTCTCTGCTCCAAAATGATTTGGCTAGTCTGAAGTGTTGATTAGGTATGTTAGAAAAGGGAAAAAAACATTAAACTGAGCAGCACAGTTCTCAAATACTAGGATTGGCAAAGAGGTATACAGATTTCTTGCTCATAACATTATGTATGCATGTGTGAAATGACTTCAGAAAAAAAAACATCTGCATTGATACTAGTGTACTAGTAGCAAACACTACTCTGGAATGCGAGCAAAATGTGAGAAGGCTCATGGTATAGATTATAAGTAGGCCACTGGTAGAATAACAGACATAAAAGGTCCGTATACATTTACAAGAGGAAGCACCCAGGTTCACAAGGAACAATAATATTTACTGACAAATTCTAAAGGCAGCGTCTGTCAGCATGAGTGTCACTGTAGCAGTTTTATTTCAAACATTCAGCTGAAACTGCAGCAAGTTGAAGTCGAATAGCATCTTGGTGCAGAGTTGGTGTTCTCAAGACACATCTTTAAAAGAACAAAGGATCCATTATTGCATAATTTCATGTAAGTAAATGTAAATGAAGCGTGTCCATCGGAGCAATCTGGGCAATTTGAACTTCTAACAAGAAAAGGAATACTTACAACTAGCAGGTTGTTCCTCAAATCGCCGCATTAACTGGTCATGTGTGAACTTCACAAAGGTGTCATATTGTTCTGAAACAAAGATAAATCAATCCAGGATGAAAAAAAAATCTGAAGCAAAAATTTCATTGTTGGGGAGCAATTTATTAAAAATTATTTAATTTGCACTAATATTAGCACAAGTAACATTTGTAATACACCTGCTCAACAGTGTTTCTTCTGGAGAGTTAGATGTTGGTACTTTTGTGAGTATTTATCTGTATTGACCTTAAAGAACATTAGGAGTACCATGCATTAATGTTACATGATGCCACAGCCCAATATTTGGGTGACTTTCATACCCTTCTTGCTTACCTTAGGTAGGGTATTAGCCAACTGAAAGCACAAATTCAAATTATACATTTTACTCCAAACAATGTTTATGTCAAGATGCTGGTACAATTTCATAACCTCTGAAAACAAAAATTAGCTTTCACAACATGGTCTCCCAGGCTATTTGCTAATCCAGATCTTAAGTAAACAAAATAATGCAATAACACACTGAAAAAAGGTCAGCACTGTGCCCTATGTCTCAAAAAGCCATTCCTATCAATCAACCATCTCAGTAGAAAAGGATACTATAGTTCATTAGAGTGCCTTACATGCATTAAGATCAGTATTTATGCTGTAATCACCAAAAACGTCACAGACACTTTTATTCCAGACCCTCTGCTTCTCTTTCTGTTTGAAGTAGAAACTTTTCCTCTGTTTGGTCTTTCCACCACTGATTAACTTATGGTACCTTCATATTAAACTTTATCTGTTCATATTTCATACATATTAATCAGGTTGATTATTGCTATTTTTAGATCTACATCAGTTGATTATTTTTAAACACTTAGCATGTAATCACAAGGCCAGTTAACAGTACATTTTCAGGTGCATCTGCAGACAGCCTTATCAGTGTAGCTCCTGAAGAACAATGTTAGAGCGCCCCCTAGTGTCAATTTCACCATTCTATGGGCAGATGAAAGCATGCCTGTTAAGCCTATCCTTTCGTCTCAATAATTACTAAAATGTTTATATTTATGTTTTCTCAGATGCTAAAAAAGTCAACATGATATCAGCAAAATACATCAGCCATCGGCCACCCTGCACCCAACTGGCAACGGCCAATGAAAAGCCCATATCGGCTGATCACAACTTGCATACAGACTATTTAATGCAAATCTGCAAGCTAATACAAACCTGCCAACTTTGTAGTCATGATCTCCTCATACTCTTCTCTGACTTTCTCTTCACGTTCTTTCAAGAGACGTTCACATATCATTCCAACCTGCCTTAAAGTAAACAGAGGCTGTTCTTTCCTTGTGGGAGAAACAGCTCCAGAAGATGTATCTGTAAAATAAATTGTTCATATTAAACAGTCTATAATAATAAACAATGGAAATGGAAATAAATCAATGAATGCTATTACACAGACACAGGGACTGACAGCCCACCCTGTAAACAAATATTCTGAATCCCACTAACTGCATTCTGGTGGAATCTGAATTTGAACCTCAGCTAAAGGATGCAACCTGTACTCATAGCATTGGATCAAGTGTTAGCACTAACCTGTTGTACCGCAGTCTTATTCAAATGGTCATCACAGGTGATAAAATCCAGTCATATGTCACTCACCTGGAAAGCTGGGTCCACTCAAAATAGATGAAGTAGACTGAGACTCCAGAGAACAGCAAGGCTCACTCTGTGGAAAGCTCCCATCCAAATGCCTCCTTTTATGCATACGCTTGTACTCCTGTTTTATGTTATGAAGGATTTGCTCTGTTTAAAAAAAGAACCACTGGTATTAGTACAAATTACACATGTCCAAATATATACTCCTGCTCATCAACTTTCTTATGGGAATTCCTAGATGTTGGTACATTGTATTTTATTGTATTCACCTTCAAGAACATTACTGAGGTCATGTACTGATGTATGATGATTAATTTTGGACCACAAATGCCATTTCAGAAGTATTATACAGCATTATCTTTTAGTACAACTACACATCTTTTTACAGGGGTTTACTGCAACACTAGAAAAACAAGAGACTATTCCCAAAATGTAGACTGAACCCCAATGAAAACCTCTGCAGTATCATCAAAAGGAAATGGTCGAGTTGCAAGAATTTTGGCTCAAAGGAGGGGCATAAAGCCACCCAACATTAATGTAAAAGGCTGGTGTCTTCATAAGTTAAAACATTAATACTGTGTTGTTTAGTATGAACTTGATTAACTTGTTTTCTTTGCATCTGTATTAATTTTTATCAGTTAAATTTTTTTCAGAAAATAATTTAACTGACAATATTTTTATTTTCAATCTGTGTACTTTTTGGGATTTGGATTGTGAAGTGATAAAAAAAATCTGACCTCTCTGCATTTAGGCCATGTGTGCAGTGAAACACACATTGAACACATACTTAGGGTGCACACTTGTCTGGAGGGGTGGCAGCCCCTATCCACAGACAGGGGCATAACACCAAATTCTGTGCCCTATGCAAATACAGTGCCAGGGTCCCCACCCCTATTATTAAATATTATTTTGTTAAAGATTAAAGGAAAATATAATTCCAGACTCCTTAACCCTCATATTATGTTTGGGGTCAAATTGACCCGATCCAGTGTTTAACGTCTTTAAATACAAGTATAACATGACTTTTTTTGCTTTATATTTAATGACTTTTCCTAATTTCATGCTGATAACTGAGTAAACATAAAATTAACGTTTTTTTTTTTTTTTGCATTCTGTACACATATTGTGTACATCAGAGTTCTTTGGAGTCAATTTGACCCCAGGCTGTTTTAGCTGTATAACATATAAAATATCAACATTTTAGAGAGTAGAAAGTGTCTGAGTCAGAGGAGACTGAGATTATAATAATTTTCTGGAGGTTTAAATTGGGGTCAAATTGACCCCAAAAATAAATGATGTTATTAAATATGAACATAATATAAGGGTTAAGGGCTCTCCTTTAGTTGGGGCCCTGGTAAGTCAGTCCCACTTTTCACTATGACACCCCTGGCCATAGGCACCCAGGCAGCAGTTGTGTGTTGGGTGCTTTACACAAGGACACTTCAGTCATCCCAGTTCAGGGAATCAAACAGACAACCTTCCATTCACAAGGCTGGTTTTGCTCAAACACAGAGCTACCTTTGAATAGTTACATAAACAGGTTGCAAAAAAACTAAGCTAACAGTCCTGATGACCACTTATAAAATGTTCAGAGCCTTGATTATGAATGGATTTAAATGACAAAAACATACACTGTCCAAATGTTTGTGAACAGCCCTTTCTATTAAATGCATATTCTGATTATGAATTTGGGAGAAATGTCAATGGTTTCTACGTACACTCTTTAAAGAGGTGGTTCTTTAGTAAAGAAAATGGTTCTACATAGAATTATAAACACTTAAGGAACCCAAATGGATCTATGCATGGTGAAAGAGTTATTCAGACTGATGAGGAATGAACTGTAGATGGTTGTATACAGAACCTTTTTGAAAACTGTTCTATATAACACCAAAAAGAGTTCCAACAAGCTTAACAATGTAATGATAACAGAACCCTTTTTGTGTTCCTGTTTAGAACCATTTTATTGGGCCCCCGAGTGGCTCAGCAGGCTAACACACTGACAATATGACCTGTCATGCAGTTTGCCATCAAGAGCCGTGGCCCAAGAGAGCAAAATTTAGCTGTGCTCTCTCTGGGCGGGAAGATAGCGCTCAGGCGTCTACTGATTGGTCCATTCAGAGCTGGGAATCCTGCGCTTTCCTCCGAGCGCACTGGCTCCCCAGTGACGGTGCATCAGCGGTAGTTTGAAAAGAGGCGGTGGCTTGCATCACACGCAACGGAGGAGGCTTGTGCTTGACTTCACCCTCCTAGAGTCAGGGACAGTGCAGAGTGATGGGGAGAGTCCTAACAGAGGCAATGGGCTAAATGGCTACTACTACATTGGGAAGGGGATAAAAATGGGCAAAAACTTACAAATAAAATAGAAAAAGAACCATTTTCTTTAGTAAAGAACCATATTTTAAGCATGCAGAATAAAACATTGTTTTGCTTAAACACAAAGACACCTACAAACAGTACAAGCAGAGAAATGCTTTGGTTAAATCTCACTGATATTTGGTATGAACACTCCTGACCCGAATAAAACAGTCAAAATGAAGGATTGTGTGTCTATAAAGCAGAAGGCAGTTAAAAAGCTGAGAAGCGGACCTGTGGTAAGAGCTGTGGACACCTCTGTAAAAGGAGACGGCTCATGGCGGAGGTATTTTCTGGGAGACGAGGAAGAGGAGGAGGAAGACATCGGGGTGCATCTTCTTCGTTTCGACGAGCCTGGACTCAACAACGGATCGAAATCCATCGTCCTTTTTAATGTAGCCCCACAAGCCATCGCCGGAAAACTCAAGACAGGTTTAAAAACAAGTGGAGAGCTGTTTATCTGCCTGACAGCGAGGAGTGTCCTTTAGAGCAGCTGACGCCGCTAGCAAACCTGCCGCTAGCTACACTGACCAGGCTAACCGAGCTACGGCCAGTCACAGGGCCTTTCAGTCGCCTTCCCAGTTGGATAAACAAGCCGGCTAACGTTTAAAAACAAAGGCCTTCGTGCTCTCCGGTAAACAGATTGTGATGTTCAGTCTTAGCTGCCGGAAGTCAGTGTGCTAACAGCCACCCATAACGAAGCGCACACAAACTAATGAGAGATTCTAACGGGCTTTATCTTCCACACACCGAGTTTGTTTTTTTTCTCCACATGTCGTTGACGATAGGTCCTTTCTCTTCTTCCTTTCTTTATGTTGCTAACATGTACAAACCCAACCGAAATGTCATTTACTGCCACCTCTTGGAATGTGTTACACAGACACTGTTCCCAATACAGTAGTGGTGAAGAATCGAGTCCAAAAAACAATCGATTCCTCGACTCGCTCAAAAATCGATGTTGACTCTGTGAGGGCTGAAGTGCGGCTGTTCTGTCGACTTCATGTATATATATGTACATTGTATTACGACGCAAGTTACTGTGGTACAAAATATCTGTCGCACTAGAGCTGTATGGGTGAATATTAACGTGAAGCTGAGGAGTCGACTCCATATCCAGTGGCAGTCCACAGTCGGAGTCAAGTCCATATAAACCCATACGGATCTCTCGGCCATGTAGAGAAATGAATCATTACCGAATTTCTGGAGCCCGTTATGTCCTCCAGTGGAAATATTTTTTTAATTGTAAAGGAACCTTTATGCTATTACGCTGAACACGTTGAAATAATTTTTAATCTAATTTCAATATTAAAAAAACTCAATTTGAGATGTAATTTCATTGTGGCACATAGTAATATCTAAAAGAAATAATGAGATTCCATCTCAAAATAATGACAATACCTTATTAAAATACAGCCATAGTCATTCAGTGAACAATAATAAGTTGAATTTTAAGTGGCAGTAATGGGCTTTCATATCACACCACGAGATGGTGTTTTTATTACTAATTATATGCATGCTAATATTTAATAAGAATAAAATAAACAACATACACTACACCTGGTATTCATTCATATATAGCAGTCCGTACAAGTTGTTCTGCACTCTTCTTCAACTGACTAGTGTGCTCGCTTATTTATGTGCAACAAACCCTGTCAAGTGGTATCTGTGACGTACTGGTCCAAGTTTATCCCAAACCAGGGGTGGTCATAATGTTCTGTTATGACCGTGTATTTTCACCTTGATTCTATTTTCAAACTTTGAAAAGTAAGCAACTCTGAACTTATTATAGGATTAAAACAATGCATTTACATACAGTCTCAGCTTAGAAATGAAAGTACAGGGTAGCCAGTCAGAACAGAGAATTTATATATTCATTTAAATACAAAACAAAATAAAAAACAAAAACTTGATTGTAATTCATTTGGTCAAGTAAAAATGAATTCTGAATGTTTTTGGTACATGAAACCGTATGTAATTTTCTACCTCAGGGAAGAAATTCACAAGAAAAATACAGGATACGTCCCTTTTAATAATATAAAACATGGGATGTTTAAGCCCAAATATGATCAGACCCGAGTCTGTTAATGCAATCCTTTTAAAGACTAAGATTACAAAATCGAGAGTAGAGTCAAGATAAGGTCTCTCTGCTCTGTGATATTTTGCTTCTACAGGTTTGAAAAACAGGCTACTAGTCGATTTAGGTTACTTAATATGTTGCCTGTCCTTATTTAAATTGCATCACCACAAACCTCACTAAAATGTTAATGGAGTCTAGATCAATTAACTGATTTAAAGACAAATATAAGAAAAAATTTTAATCACTGAAGTGCAGTAAATCAGAAAGAAAATCAAG
Source organism: Crenuchus spilurus (assembly GCA_036984385.1). NCBI lineage: Eukaryota > Metazoa > Chordata > Actinopteri > Characiformes > Crenuchidae > Crenuchus > Crenuchus spilurus. Next base: position 30,943 of record BRDA01014413.1, on the reverse strand, counting down.
CAAGGAGGCAAACAATACAAAAACATTTCAATATTTTTATTTACTTACGAAAAGGTTCCTCTAAACAAGTCAGTCATTTACACTGGGGTACGACTTTTGATAGTTCTCATTGACTAAAACAGTCAATGAGATGAAACAAAATGATTTACCTGGGACAAGTTTTGCTAATGGCAAGACATTTATTATTTCTTTTTAATGTTAATAAGACTACAAATCATAATATAAACAGTATCTGATCATTCACATATATTAAACATAAAAGAAGCCCAAAAAAGGCCTTCATTATCCAGTTTTGTTTTTGCTCATAACACTCTGTAATCTTCATAATATTTTCCAGTACTGATGTATAGTAATACAGGTAGGGAAACACTATGAAGGTAAGGTTCAGAGGTTAGTTGTACGTTTCAACTCAATCAAGAATCCTGCTGTGCAGTATGCTCCTGTGGGCCAATTTCACAAAAGTAAACAAAGCACAGAGTGATGGGCATTCAAGAGTTGTGTTTCTCAGATAAGCTGCAAAATAACTGATGATTATGCTGTTCAATAACGATCTACAGAAAACAGATTCACAACTTTGAACAAACTGAATAAGCTCTCTAATCCAGCTCGTGTGCTATATGTTCTGAGGTGGGTATTTATGTAACTACCGGGTTTAATATATCTCTCTCTCACACACACACGCACGCGCACTCGGTTGTATGCAAATGTGTGGAGACCCCTGGTCAAACTGCTTGGTTCTCTAAGTGAAAATAAATAAGTTCAGATCTACAGGGAATAAATATGGTTTTTTTTGCACATTTTAGTGCAGTTTCTATTCAATTTCTGAATTTAAGACATCAGGGTAAAAATAATATACACTATTAAAATGTACCCTAACTTTTACGTAGGCCACATTTTACATAAATTTTTCCCCAAAATGTTAAATTCAGTAAACAGTGTGCATTAAAACGTGCAGAAGTTCCTTCTCTTAAGAAGGTACATTAAATTATTTACACTCTAAAAAAATCAATAAAATAAGTAGTTTAACAAGGGGTGCCAAACTTTTGCTAATGACTGTACATATGCACTGTTGGGGGGGGGGGGGGGGGGTTTGTTTACAAATATGAAATTGTTACATTTTACAACCATGGCAAATAAAATGAACCATAAAGTTAAAAAGCAAACCATCTCAATGTCACCTAGTTAACAGCAGTTTATCAGTATAAATGAACTTTGTTCACCTGGAAGATGCACAGACTTGCAATATAGAGTTAAGAGTACACATGGGAGGGGGGGGATGAAGGTTTTGTGACTTCTGCTCAAAAATGAATCACTGTTTCAGGAGCAAACCTCCCACACAGCTCTTAAACCTGTCAAATCCATACCACTTTTTAAAGAATTACAAATGTGTTCTTGACTACAAAAGTAACCGTTTCAAGACAAAAAAAGGGTCAAAATATTTGTGCTATAGTTCCTTATAAAATGATTATCCTTCACCAACCTGATTTCCTTCCCACAGTTACTTGTAACACAAACCTAACTGAGATTTGGATCTCTGGCAATCTTTTGGACATTGCTTTAAAAGCTTGAGCATTCCAATAACTCAGTGTGCAATAGTATGTGAGCCCTCATCCTAAAACATGGTTTGAGGTAATACATAGAAAAGTCAAATTTACATATTTGCACTGCTGATTAAATATGTTAAATGTTTAAATTTACTTCATCAAAAAAAGTGAAAGATGGAAGACTTTCACTGTTTAAAATCAATATTAAATGGCAGTTCTGAAAAAAATGCAACATTTCCTCTAACTTTATTCTAAAAAAAACTTCAGCAAAAATAAGACTCTGGACTGGACTCTCTGATCCAGATGTACATTAACCCTGAATTAACAGACCAGCTCAGACAAGTTTAGCCCAAGTCTACAATCACAGTGAAGAGAGGGAATCTCCAAGTTGTCTTTTTGTGCTAGACTACATAGATGGAGAAAATTTGCCAAATGAATAGAAAACAGAATCCAAGCAGCCAATAACTACTTTTAAAAGTATCCCTGTGGGTTTGAAAACAGCAAAGGTCAAAATCTGTGCTATTGCTCAGTTTTGCAAGAACTGTGGGTAAGTAACGCAATACTCATGAGATCAAATGGTGTTACACTGCACTGTGCCATATGTTACCAAAGCAGATGCAACTTGATGGGGACAGTATTACTGATCCCATCATGTTTGGAGGCTATGTCCACGAAATACAAATCAGTTTGAGTTGGATATCGATCTCAGTCATTGCAGTTCAATATCAAATTTACTTCATGCAAAATGTAGTCAAACAAGGAAGACATATTTGGTGCCCAAAGTTTGATTCTTTAGTTTTACACTGGAGTTACAAGGCCTAAAATATAAAGATTTTGGGTGACAGACATGCTTTGACTGATGCATGACATGTAGTAAAACTGCATCCATTTGATTTTTCAGAGGAACATTACAATGTCTAACAGCAGCAATGTTAAAAAAACATTCTGCTATAGTCCTTTGAAAGCAGGGGATCCATGTAAACTTGAAGTCTGAACAGAGAGTAAATAATGCAGGTATGTTTTGGTACGGAAGCAAGATGTAAACAACCCTCACTTGCATCACAGATGAGGTTTGAGAAGAATTTAAAAGGTAATAGCATGTGTACACACAGGGATTACACTAAAATGGCACGTTGCTTCATTTTCATTGTAGTTTGTTTCTTCTTTAGTTGCTCCAACACAGAAAACAAGTTGCACAGTGCTTGAAGACATCCTCCTTAACCATCTCGGAACTCAGAAAGAAAAAAAATCTTTGGTAGATCATCATAATTGTCATGTGGCTAAAGAGCTAGGCCATAAACAGTTCATAAAAGACAAAAAAACCCAAAATTCAAGTCCGACAACTCTTTGGCTGCATCAGTTCTAGCATCCTAGCGACAATGTAGCTTACGTAGATATATTATTTAAAAAATAATAATAACACAGTCAGGGTAAATGGGCCTGGTCATAATAAATCTGTTTTGATACATAAATGATATAGAGTATTATAAATTATTTCAATGCAATACTATATTAAAAAAAGTTATTAAAAGTTTGTCTGCAATCAAAGTAGGCATATATCAAAACCTCATAACTTCTCTTTGGCTGTATCCTAACGTCAGATATGCATGTTAACTTCATTTATGCAATATGCATGATGCTACTGAAAAAAACACTTATTCTGTCATTAACTGAGAAGAATTTCATACATAATGCATAAACTCGTGAGAATATAGACTCCAAGAGCCACACACCTTTAGTTAAGATACTTAATTCTGAGAAAGTAGTTAAAATTCCATAGCTCTGATGAATGAAAACACTACAATGTAGCGAAACACCCCTTACTTTTCAAACTTAAACTTGTACTCACTTTTAAACACTGCGACCATAATTTTAATTTCAGCTCAGTAAACCTTCACTCAAAACTATCAATCAAGATAGTTGTTAAGAAGAAAAAAAGAAACCATAAAAAAAGCAATCAATATTGTTATACATTTAACAATAAAGATGCAGCATTAGTGTCATTTGCTATTTACAGTAAAGTAAAAGTGCTGGGATTCATTAGCAGTAATCATAGTGTAAAATTCCACAGTGAAATCTCTGAATAATACTGATTAGAGAGCGCATATGCTGGTTTTCAGCATGCTTCATACCTGCCCCAGCTGTTTGAGTCCATCCCCTTCATTAATACTCAGAGAAAGTGCTCAGGAGTGGATCCAAGGGGACTGCTCCATTCAGCTGGGGGTACAGTCCATCTCAGACTCTCCCCAGAACACTGTCCTTTGGTACCCTCTATGAAACACGAGGGGTACGTATCTGCTCCACTTATCACAGAAGAACATCTTCTATGCCTGTAGCAGATGAGCCAACACTCTGAGCTTATATAAGCCTGGAGTTTCTAAGAAACTGTATAAGGGCTCTGTAGATGAAGGTATACTGGGAAATGGTCTGCACCATTATCATGCGCTGCTGTCGCAGCAACTTCAGAACAGTAGGGACGTCCAGCATCTAGAAGAACAGAGGTTAAAAAAGTGTTGAAACAGTAGCATAACATATCGCTTATCATTCTGCTTCAAGTTACATTCTACTGTTCTAATATAATCCAAGAGAAAACGATGGTAATTTTACTGCCCAGTCTAAAAGCAGTAAAGCACTGGCAACAAAACAGAGCCTCCAGGAGTAGTGGGAAGTGTAAGGGAACAACCAGGATTTGAGTTTGTGACCTTCAGGTTGCTGGCTCTATTCTCTAACCATTAAGCTCCTGACCAACATTGTTACTATTGCTTTGCCTGCTTAGAGTTAAAGTGGATTTCTGCCCAATGAAATTGGCAAGATTCCTACAACACACCATTTTTTCTTTTGAGGATGAATTTAAAAAAATCAGTGGTACTGCCCTTAAACAGTGGGAAGTAGTAAAAGAAAAAATTGAATACATACACATATCCACTTGTAAACATTAAAGTGCTGTGACTTGATCTTCAGAAAGTAACAAAAGGACCTTTCCAGCATATACGCCAAAGTAAATAAATGATATATGCACCTCATTATGTTCCAGACAGGCTACCATGACCTCAGTCAGAATGACCACACCAGTGCGCCCCACCCCTGCACTGCAGTGAACCAACACGGGCGGGTTTGTGTTCTTTGGATCAATGGTGCTGTTGGTGTGCCGCCTCACAGACTGAATCTCCTCCAAGTATGCTAGAAAACAGAGTTAAAACAGTTTACTGAGCCAATTCAACCTCAGCTTAAAACCTGTAAGTCTGCAACGCAGAATCATCCATCATTACAAATGGAACCAAAATCACACCCCATTTTTTGCCTAAAACACATTCATACACAATATGCTTACAACTTGGCATGTCTGCATTCAGATATCTTACTACATTTCCAGTATGTGCCAATAAAGTACCACAGGACTATACGACTTATTACTTTATCCTAGCATCTCTGAAATGTAGCTGCTTCTGCTGAGACTGGTTAACTCACACAGAAAGCCTTTGAAGTCCTCAGGACAGCCATGGTCAGGCCAGTCTGTGTACTGCAAGTGCCAGATGGTTCGCTCCTGGCCCGTCAAGAGATGTTTAATCTTCAGACCTGTGGTGGCATAGCATCCAGAGTCTGTGCGGAAGCGTGTAGTGATTTTAAAACGGCCATAAGTGACCGTGTTGTGACGGGAGCCTAGACGAGGCCAGTACCGGAAGCTCTTTTCACGACCTCCCTCCTATGGGTTAGGAAAAAATGTCAGTAATCATCAATAACACATCAGAAGAAGAAAGTACAGGTGGACAAATATGTTGGAACGATACACCAAATATTTCAAGTAAGCCATATTTTAATCAGAAATACCACTGAAATACAAACCTCTTCAGCAGTAACCATAGCAATAATTGCAACTCCTTGTTCCCAAACCATCTGCCAGAAGTCCTGGCATGTGTGAGAGAGAGGACCCTGAGATGCAATGTAGCTCCACTCCTCTCCTCCAACAGTAACCTGGAAAAGAGAGCAACACAAAACACTATAAATGACTAGTGCTGTTGAGGAGTGATGCACAGTTCACCGTTTAAGAAATTGACGACTATGGAAAGTTCTACTATGATATGAGACCCTGCTGTGTATTTATGCCTACTTTGATGTGCGATGCATTGATATAGCCTGTGTTGTTCTCTTTAGTGGGCACAAGCTCCACGCGGGTGTCATCATAGGGCAGCACGTCCTGAAAGCGATTCCGTTCTGCATTTTCAGGCAGCTGTGCAATGCTGCACTCACAGTTGGGCCGTCTCTTTGGCACTTGTTCATACTCTGTAAACACCATGCCTTGCTCTACCTTCTGTTCCAGGAACTTACACTGAAACACAAACACACACACACAACATAGGCAACAGAAATACAATGGACATTAAAATTTTAGTATGTACTTGGGGGATATGGTCAAAAACATTTGTGGAAATATTTGTTCATATTATTTAATATCACTAATGATCAATTCACTGCTATATCAAAAAATAAGAACATTGTAACAAGGTTAATGTGTTCATAATTTAATTTAAAAAAGTTAACACTCAGTCATTACATATAAACTGTCATTTCATGCCTTTTCATTTTACTGTTGATCAATATGGCTTATGGACAGTGAGAATCAGTAATCCAGAATCTCAAATATTTACTTTCGAGTTTGAGTAAAGTACTATTCAAACAGTATCAACATTAAATCAAAAAGGCTTGAAAAATCAAAAAGGCTTGAAATATGTCACTTTACATGTAACGAATATAAAATATGGCAGGTTACCATGTTTAATTAATTGAACAGTAATGAACTTTTTCTTTTTTTTTTTTGGGAGGGGGGGGGGGATGCACTAGTAATTATTACATGCATTTCCAGAAGTATATTCCAGAAGTTCCATAAATATAAAAATCAAACAAAAATCTACATCCTACCTTTACATTGAGCACATTTAAAACCTTAACTCTTAAAAATGCCTACAGTGAAAATAGCTAGCTAACCCAGCGTCATTCTCTATAGTGATTAAATGGCTAGACTCCCTCCCTTACATCTACTGACTAAAACATGCACATTGCCACCTAGTGTACCCAAGTAGCAAATGTCCAAAGTTGAAGTATTTGCTGCTCATACCAGACAGAGGAACAGGATGGCAATCAGTTTATCAAATATACCCAAAACGTGCATTATTAGAAAATGGTTCATCATCATCACTGTACTAGATAAACTTTGTTGAACCTAAAATCTAAATTATTCAAAAACCAAGTTGACTGCCCTCAAAACACTTAATGTAGCATCTTCAGGTGCCAGACAACCCTTAGGCAACTGAAAATACCGGTCATTAATATTCCTACCCTTTCATCGTTGGAGGCCTTTCCTGGTTCATCCTTGCCCTCATCCGGGACAGGCATTGGAGCAAGTGTTAGTCCATTGAGAGCCGCCAGTTTTAGAGGGCCCATCTTTTTTATCTCTGAACGAACTCCTTTCTTCATGCCCTGTTCCGAGTGCGGTGGGAGTGAAAGAATGAAAGTTAAGAGACTATACTCGCGCTAGGATTCAAGAGAGAACACTGACGTGTACCGACTCTATCAGTGCTTTGTGGAATGCAGTCAGTCATGTCTGCTAACCTGTTCTGAGGCATTCTTCGTGCCACAGGTACAGAATTTGCCAGTCAGCCCCTCCCACAGCCAGAAACAACCTAGTATTCTGCATTCATAGCAGATAGAAACATCTAAACTGCATGTGATGTCCCTGATACAATAGGCTGTCACACCAGCTATTAATCACCAGCCATTTAGACCACACAATTATGCAGTACTCTTTCTTTGGTTAGAGTAAAACAATAGTATGCAACACTGATGGCTCACTTCACTATACAAAATTCAATTACCACATTTTTACAAACTTACACATTTCCATAAAGCTTCTTTCATGAGACTGTTACCTGTACTGAATGATATTTTTATATGAGATAATTATGGTGTCACTGTAAAATTACCATAGTGAAAGTTTAGATGCAAGGTCACTTAAAAAAAAAAAAAACTCACAGGTGGTGGAAGTCCATCAACGTTCCGTCTTGTAGCAGAAACATCAGACACTGGTCTCTTTTTAATCACCAGCACCTTCTGCTTTGAACGGCCTTGGCTGCTCAGGTCACCCTCTGAAGTTGAGGGCGCAACTGCACTGCTCTCATTAAGCTGGTACAGCAGCCTCACCTCGTCCTGTTCACGTATTCGAGGTTGAGGTTGGAAACTCAGAGGGCCAGTGAGGACTGGATCCAGGCTGGGTGTGAAGGGATAAGCAGGTGGAGGGGGTTCCATTAGAGGGTGTCCCAAAACAGTCATATGTTGCTCTGGACCAGCAACTGCGTCCTGAGACTGGGGGGTATGCCGGCCACCATCATCCTCAAACTCCTCTTCTTCTCCACTACTGTGAACTAGCATGGTGGCATCCGACAGGGACTTTTTGTGCCCGTAGCATACGTCCTCCTTTATGATTCCATCCTCAGCCTTGGTCCTCTCCAGGAAGACATTAAGGTCAGAACTAGAGGCTGTAGCAGTAATGGGTGGAGCAAGAGGAGGTGAAGTCTCAGCAGCTGAGACAGACACCGTCCTCTCCTTCAGTCGCATGTTCTCTAGGCCATATGCCAGGCCAGCTATCTCGATGGAGTTGCGCTTCTGCATGCGAGTGTGACGGGTGGTGATGAGTGGCTCACTGACTTCTTGCAGCGAGTGTGCCACTGGAAGGCTGTCCTCCTGGAACGTCTGCACAGAGTGGTGCACTCGACGGGTGATTAAATCTGGGTTGCTGCTGCTGACATAGAGGTGGCGGGAAAGGTCTGGAGTGCTGTTGGCTGGCCGGGGGTGAGAGTAGGGATATGGAGGAGGTGGTCTGTACACTTGAGTTCTCATTATATTGGGGGCAGGGTACTCCTGAGCCTGCTGAAGCTGCACATTGGTAAGTTCAGGCACGCTGACGGCACCCACTACAGGCCGTCTCTCTGTAGGATATGGGTAGGGTGATGGACTGTGAAAACTGTAGTGGAGGTGGTACTGGGTTGCTCCATGCTCACGAATCTCAGGCTGGCTGTAGACCAGTGGATCTGGCCGACTGTAAGCGTAGGAGTTTCCAATGTTGAGGTTCCTCATGGAGTGACTCTGGCGTTCTGCTGCAGGCATCATGCCCCGATTCTTCTGCCGCATAACAGTCTCGTAGTCGGGTGTAGCACGGTAGGAAGGTGGAATAAGGACACTGTGACGATGAGAGGGAACATAATCAGGCCGCATGACATCACTACCTGTGATGCTGGGGTTGGAGGACAAGGGCGAAGGCTGCAGGTAGTGCTGAGGATTGTTGAGAGAGCTGGTGCTGTGAGCACTGTATACGCTACCATTTCGGATCCTCTCATTGTACTCATGTGGGGAACGGTCCAAACTGGTCTGAGAATGGTAGTAGTACCCATTCTGATTGTTCATGTAAAGGTTGTCTGCAAGAGTAAGAATGGACTATGAGGTTGACAACTTCAAAAAATCCCAAAGTACTTGCCATATTAAAGGATAGTGAATAATAAGTAGAGTCAAGTTTGATCAATTTACCTTGAGAGGATGTATAAGGCTCAGTGTAATGGCCATTGTAGTGTAACTGAGGTGGCGGCATCATATAGGCCTGAGGCTTAGGCTGCAGCAAAAACAGCAACATAGTTCAGCTTCTGATCTCAACATATGTTCCAAGACAAATCAGAACATATCTAGAACAGCTTATTCCATGGTGAAGACCACAAAAGCGAATAACATGTGAAGCATCAAAAAGCAGCCTAAGCTGTGTATTATTTAAATTCTGCTTACCAGAGACATTCTGGTGGAGGAACGCTGTCTGACCGGGTTCACAGGGGCAGGCTGAGTTTGGCTGTCAAAAAAGTGAGATTCAAAACAACCCAGAGTTAGGCCATTAATTGTAACCTTCTGTGACAGGTGTGGGAACTGCACGGGTTTCAGAATCAACTTAGGAATACTGCATCTACTGTTTGAAACCATACACTGGTATAGAAGAAATCCACATTAAAAAGAGCTTTCTATCAAGACTGGGTTATAGAAAAGAAAAACAGAAAAGTTTCTTAGTTAATCAGCAAATCTTCTTTGTAGCCAGTTTAAACTTAGAACATTAAACTACTTACATAGTATAACAGCAGCAATAATATGGAGAACACATTAAACAATTCTCTTAAAATAATTTAATCTTGCCACATTTTCAGTTAATCTGTATTTAACAGACCATTTGATTTTACAGACTTGCATGACAAATGGGGCGTCATATTTTCAACAGCAGTGTTACAGCTGAAGCGGTCTTGCTCACCCCTTGTTAGAAGGCAGAGAGGGACGAGAGAGCATTGGAAAGCGAGGAAATGAAAGAGTGAGAATGGACTTCTGGGAGCCCTCAGAAGGCGGGACATCAGATCCCTCTCTGGACACAGGAAAGGGACAGGGATGAAGCCACCAAGAATGACACGCACACACACACACATGCACCAAATACCTGACTAATGAGATTGACTGGAATCCACACTTACAGACTACTCTTGTTAATCTTATAAAACTTGTGCCGTGCCAAGCACATTCTGCACACATATTTGGAAGTCTCCATGTCCTCCTGCAAGACACAAAGAAAATGTTAACCAAAACAATCATCTAAACCAAGGCCCTAATTTACTGACTTGGGAACTGTGGTCTGTTTATTTTATGGTCCAGTTATGCATTACGTTATTTTACATACATGTAGGCATACAGGAACACTATTTATTAAAACACAAAGGCATGAGTGCATAGTTGGACAGGCTAAATGTGAGCTTTGAGCTATTTTGAGTAAAGAATGGAATCTGAACTGTCTCGGGTAATGAATAGAAACACCAGGGGCCTTTACAGAACTTACAGTCTGAAACTGAATGGTGTCCTCTTTGTTGGCCAGCTCCAGGGCAAAGAAAGACTTATTATGAGTCATGTTATTAATGTCATTCCACCTTCATGGAAAAAAAGAAATGGGAGCAGTCAAGGTTACATGAAAAGAGCCAATACATTTTTGTAAGCACATATCTTATAATTTATCTAGCCTGTATCCAACTCACAAACACATACTGGAATATAAGAGGTGGCCGGCCATTTTTGTGCTTGACAAAAATTCCATCCAGACAAGATCCAATGAGTATATCAGCACCCTGGCTATCCTGCATGGCAGGAAGAGAAAAATATTCTTACACTGCTGACCATACATATATGCCAGTACTTTAGATTTATTATATTTATTCACAAATATAGACCATAATAAATCAATCTCAGCAGCACTGAAATAAACACTATTCTCTAGTGGATCAAAGTATCGGTTTACCTTTGCTTGAAAACTTTCCTCACCAAAACCATCCATTTTTTCCACTTCTTGCATGTACAGCATTTCTGCTTCTGGGATTGGAAGGCCTCTGTGGGCACAAAAAAAAAAAAAAAAGGGGGGGGGGGGTGGTTTATTATAAAACGTCAATAGACAAAACATCACCACAAATGTAATGACGCTACTTGTTTTATCTGCATTATCATTGTAACTGACAATATTTTTAGAGGAAGAAAAACACCAAAAAGAATAAGTTTGCTTTTCATCTGCTTGGCTGTAAATCAAAGTCTTGGACTCTGCAGATGGTTCTGAAGTGTAACTGTTAACAAGTGCCAAATAACAGCATTATAAAGCCTCTTTACAGATTGATATATCATTATGAAGATTCTCTCACCGGTAGCTTTGATAAAGCAAGGCAACTTTTTGAGTGGCTTCTTCAACAACCCTCTCATCCTGAATCCATTCCTAAGGGTAAGAGATTTTACAGAAAATCTTTAAGCTACTGATCCCCGGCAAACACTAAGTGTTCAGTTCAACACTGAATAAACACACAATCACGTAGTTTAACAATTACACTAAAAATAAATGAAAACAGAGAAAAATACTCACGATTGGAAAAAGCACAAATTTCTGAAGAAACTCCTGTGAGTCATAGCGGTTGAAGTCTCCAAAGTCAGCTACATGGGGGGAAAAAAATAGATAAATGTGCAGGCTATATTCGTTTTCTACAGCAACTTTGCATATAATAACATAAAATATGATGGTGTACCTTTCTGAATAAGATTGTGAACACAAACTATCTTTCAATACATTCTAATTATTGGAGGTGATCTAGTTAAAATGTGAGTTCACAGTACATAGCAGTTGTAGCACTGTGATGAGATTTTTCAGAAAAGCAAATGAAATATTATGTTATGGAAGGAAACAAATTTAGCCTTTGTAACCATAGCAGTCCTACGTTAAAAGCAATTCCAATCATCCTGTTAGAAATGTGCTCAAGCTATGCTGACAATCCAAAGTATTAGCACAGCTATAAGCTTCCATGTACAGCATTGCTAATACACAAAAATAGCTTGTGTTGAACACCTGATCTATCTGACCCAAATCACACTAACGCAAAGGACACTTTAACTGTTCAAATAGTGACCAATGTGCAAGAGCGTCAGTGTAAGAGAGGCATTCTTTCCCTCTGTGTGAGATGCACATGGGCAGCATTTTAGACCTGGCTGTAACAGTGAGTGATGTCAGTTCTTCTGCTATGTTAACACCAGGCCAGTAACTTGTGCTGCCAGATATATACTTGCCAGCAGTGTTTGAGATTCTTCTCCTGGGCAAAAACTGATGCCAGAAATGTCAAGCCTGCAAGCCTAGCTAGCTCAGTGTTCCTAATAGTGATCCAATTAGGTTCAATTAATAATTAATGTCATAAACATGGTTACACTTAATACTCAAATTATTACAGGATAGTCTAGCCAGTCAGATGGTCTAAACCAGTGGTCCTCAACACTCTCCCAGGAGGGCGCAAGCACAGGACGGGAGGGGGGAAAAAATTAAAAATCACAAACATCATGGACTTATTGACTATTTGTACAAAGATGATGCAGCAAATGCCAGCCCCCCTTTTAAATGTAAGCAGCTGGATTATTATAACACACAATCAACCACACAGTTTCATTTCAAATCCACCAATTAAAATAGAGAGCAGTATTCTGAATCGACGTGACATCAGTACTAAGATATAAACGCCTGCACACACACGGTAGCACCATTCTCTCGACAAGTTTTGTGCTAATCTTTATAAAGACTAACCCCACAAAAAGTATTTTTAAAGACTTCCTATCTCAGCCCTAGATAATTATTTTTTAACTGCTAGGCAAGCACTCAGCTTACTATTTAGCCTGCATTTTTCACCGTGTTGCAACACAACTACAAATTGTAAAGTCATAAAATAAAAAATAATAAAATTTTCCTGCAAAAATCTGTGTTTTAAATAGCATGTCTAAGTCCTGACTCTGATTAGCCACCGTTAGAAGGGGGGCCCGAACTGCATTAAACCAACTTGCAAAAGGTTGAGAACCCCTGGTCTGAACAATAAGTGAATCTAGAATATGATAAAAATCCCAAATCTACAGACAGGATACCTTGTACAGCCAAGCCAGCCAAATGGATTGCCTGCTCAATTGTGCATGGAATCCTACCCTCCAAAATATCTTTTTTCAGCTGGAGGTAATACTGGTATCTGTTGGGGAAGAGATTAACAAATGTTACTCTTAACATTAATAAACTGTTCATTTAAATTTTATCCCATATCAGAAACAGTTTATTTCTTAAATTTCTCTCATTTTTAAATTAAGACTTAAATAAGGTAATTCAGGAATGTTTTATGTCTCCAAAACCTACCTCAGATGAAGCTACATTTGAATAACATGTGACATGGTAATGAATACACTGTGTGTCAGATGTTTTACATTATTTTTTAAAATAATATTTTTGTAATAAATACATTCCTAGAAGAGAGGTCTACGCAAGGAGTTCTAAGGCAAAGTAGTTCACCACCATTTCATATCAAACCATCTGAATGATTGTGTTCACATCTCAGTGAATAAACAGCAAAAAAATGTAAAAAATCTGTGGAATTCCCCTTTAATCGTCCATTTCTGTGAAAGAACTATGTATGTACTTCTAACATATTAGTCACCTGGTGATCTCTTGTTGTAACTGGGAAACTGTCGGCACATAGAACACAACTCCAAAGTAAACAGTGGGCTCCAGTCCATACTTGTCAAGCTGTTTCTTCAGTGGCTTTTCTAAATCAATCCATCTCTGTTGGTTTTGTTTGTTGAAGTACCAGAGGCTGAAATAAGTTATCTACAGAAAGATCAGAATGTCAGTACAACTTGTAGAGTAAAGGAGGATACAGAACTATTGCTTTGGAAAGCACAGAGCAGGGAATATTTAGTGATCAAAACCAGAATTGTTTTCCACATCAATGCTATTTTTTGAGGCTTCTGTATTCAGAACACATTGCGCAATAACTCATTTCTTGGAAAATATTCCACAATAATTCAGCTGCTTCCATCACTGAATGTCTGTCTATTGTGTTGGTACCATCAATCTGGAATGCTGAATGAGGAAACATATGAAACCTTGCAAGAACCTCATCTTTTCATACTAGCAAACAAGCAGTACCGTTGTGTCTCAATGCTTTTAGAGAAGAAATCCAGTCTATGTGGTTGGCATGTTACTTAGAAACGGACCCCGCCACCATCACAAAAAAGCACTGCCTTCTCATTGGCCCTCAGGTACAGAAGGTGCAGCATAGTTCCCCTGAGTGCTCTTACTACATGTGACATTTAAAAGAAAATGCTTGCAAGTTGTGATGTTTAACAATATCTTGGCACAGGCAAATATTTGAGAAAGCACAGTCCCACCCTGTTTAGTCTAGTGAGAGACCAACTTGTACATAACACAACAAGTGTGTGTGGGTAAAAAAAAAAAAAAAAAAAAAAATCACACACACTTGACAGAACCTAAAAGTTAATTAACTGACAACAGAAATAAAAAAAATCTACTTGCAGCTTTCTGGCTTAAAAACAGTACAGGAGACGCTGCTCTACACATTACCACCCACATGTCCAAACTCATTATGCATTCCACCTCTATTTACAACCTCTTTTACTACACACAACAAAACATCAGCTAGATGAAGAATGCAAAAATATGTGCATGTCCAGATACTGTCTGCAAACAATAAACGGATTATGCTGGAGACAGATGAGGCCTTAAAAAATAATAATGGATATAAAACACTGACTATTGAGATCACACGTAAGAAGCACTTATGTATTTATATTAGCAGAAACAATACATACCTCTCGTAACTCGAGTCTTTGAGCAACTGCGTCCAGACATTCCTGGCCAGTGCTCTCCACAGAAAGTGTAAACTCAACAAATTCACCATTAAGCAGCTGGATGCGAGTGACCAGGCAACTCTTGCTGGAGACAGTATATCTTCTTGTTTTCTTAAGTTTTAATCCAAACGGTAATGGCATGTTTCACCAGTAGCCTGTTCCTCCACGGTCAGAATGGATCACTCAGCTTCACTTCAACATTAAGCCATTGGAGTGTGTACCAAACTCCAGAAGGCAATTACATCGATCACTGGGAGCAAAAAATTGATAAACAACAACGCTGATTAGCCTTCATGCATTTTATTAACACTCAAGATAAAAAGCAATCATCTATTTTCTGTAATTTATGGCCACAAGAAAAAAATTAAAACACAAATGTCTCTGATTGCTGAACCCATGTGGTTCTGATATGCAACTCCTTAAACCATTTTAGCATCACTGTTACAATTAACTATGAACTGAACTATGTTCAACCAGGTAGGCATCATTATGAGGCATGCACAACACCAACCCCAGCATGATCTGATCAGTATCAACATACCTACTCAGTATCAGAAAAATTATTAGATTTTTGTTTTTGTTTGTTTTTTAACCAATTAAATGTGTCATCTGCAACTAAATGGCACACTTCAATGCAAATGCAGTAGAATTTTCTCCATTCCCAAATTATTTATTTATATATATATATATATATATATATATATATATATATATATATATATATATATATATATCTCAGAAAAAATGAAGATCACAAAAAAATGACCAATTTGTCTGGTTTAACTATTTACAGGTATGTGAATGTAATTTTTTTTATTCATTCTATAAACTGACACTTCTGCAAAATTCCAAATACAAATATCCTAATTTACAGCATTTATATTTGCAGAATATGACTACTGATCCAAAAATTGTTTTCAGACCTCAAATAATGCAAAAAAAAAACCCTTTTAAAATGTAATTTTTAAACAACACAACATGTTTAGCTTAGAAATTAATATTTGGTGAAATAAGCCTGATTTGTTCATGATTTCCAAAAGTCTCACATCATTGTTAGATGACTGTTGACACAAAAATTCAAGCATCTCAGTTTTGTTTAATGGCTTATGACTATCTTGTTTGAGCCTGTGATTGGTCGAGGACTGGAGATTAGACTGGACATTTCTGGTGGAATCTTTTTTCTACAGCTGTATAATAGACACAGGCAAGCTAGCTAATTCACATCATGTTTATTCAGTGTAAAAATGGTATATTAGACCCATTACTGTAGCATATGACACTTAACAAGCTCTATAGATACGTATTAAAGAAATTATACATATTTGAGATTACACAGTACTGTAAAAGATCATATAGATATCTTACAATATTATTGTAGATAAAATGATGGACACTAGATAAAGCTGTGTAAATTGCGTCCATGACTAAACAATAATAAATGGTTTAAAGCAATTATGCATAAAAATGCAATTTGTCCCAAAGACAACCACACCAGGCCAGGACAGTGAAGAAGAAATACAGAACAGTCACGTATAAAAATACTACAGGAAAGAAAACAAACAGCTAATGGTGTGATAATCAGAAACAATGTCAGAGATTAGGAGGAGGGGTGTTTGCAGAGATTGTTATCTGCCATCGTTACTCCCTCGTAACACGCACTACACTACTAAAACCTGTCTGCAAGTTACCTGCTAAATCCTAAAACAGCACATATAGCATGTTTCACATATTTATTGCTTTAACAAGCCTGTTAGCTAACGGTCAACAAGTTGTGTGAAACTCACAACTCAATCACTTTAACAGCAAAAATGTCAGCAGAGAAAACAAACTCTTATTCAACACTTTAAAAACTTCTATTTGTGATAAAGAAACTCTGAAACCTAAAATGGCTCGCAGTGCAATGGCTCCAGTCAGCTACGTTAATTCCAGCCAAAGCTAAATCCACGCTAGCAGCGTAATGGCTGGTTACTTTAACGTACTGTAAGGTTAAAGTACTTGGGATGGCCAGCGCCAGCTTAGACACTTACCCTGGGGTCGTCCTGCCGCCGATAACCATTTAATTTATACTCAAAGGCGGGTTTTAAGACGACTGAGGAGCTGGGAGTAGAATCCAAACCCGGTTGAAGTTTGTGTAGACTCGCGCATGTTAAACTCCCAGGTCATACTGCCTGTTGCTCTCATACTTCATTTCCGGTTGAAGTACAAAACAATCTCCTCGGCGAATTCATCCGCGGACCTATTTTCCTCTTTTCCTAACTTAAAAGGTGACGTATGTGTCGCGTTTACTACTTTGTCCGTGTACAAATAACACAAGTAGCTCTCTTTCAGCCGTGACTGTTAACACGAGGAACGTAAACAGTGCGGGTGTATGGGTAAGGCTGTTAAACAGGCTTTGTAGTGGTGTGTGTTACATCAGACAGCTGGAATGTCGCGCAGGCAGACTGGAGCCGATGGCTTGTTCGATTCAGTTCACGTGAACCGATTCCGATTTAAAAATGAATCGATTCAAGTTCTTACACAAAATAATGTTCAAACCCAATTTTCTCTCCGTAAAAAAATGGAATTCAAAATCATAAGCATACAAAGTGACTTTGATAAGATAAGATAATCCTTTATTAGTCCCACACAGTGGGAAATTTAAATGTTATGAGTTTGCATGTCAAAACAAAACAAAAAAATGAGTTTACATATCATAACTGATTTTGCATCTTATAATCATAGTGGTCGGCATATTCACCTCTCAGCGCTGAGGTCTTCAGTTCGAGTTTGTGGAGTTTCCATGTCACTGTGCTTTCTGTGTGTTCTAGGTTCCTCCAAAAACATGGAGGTCAGCTAAACTGGTTACACTAAAGTGCCCAAATGAAGGGGTATAAAGACTCACAGTAACCTTGTGTGGGAATAATTGGTTAAAAAGATGGATGGATGTTATAATTATGATTTTGCATCTCATTATCATCTCATCACATTACTCATCTTATAATTGTTACTCACTGTGTGATCTTTTTCATGTGGCTGAAATTGGCTTCCATATTTTATGCAGTTACATAATACAGTAGAGTGTTCAATGTAATGCTCACTCTTTTATCTCTGTGGAAAGATGCATTTGTAAAACCATGGTTGTGATGTGAAATGGTGCATTATAAACATTGTAACAGGTTTCTTTACAAAACTGAGGGTCAAAATGTCTATAATATGGCCATTTTATTTACTATTTGAAACCATCAGTGTCTTCTAGGGTTTTAAACAGTTTTAATAAAGAAAATCAAAAAGTTATCTGTAAATATTTGACCTGTAGGTACCTCTGTAATATGATTTTAAAGACACAGTGTACTTGTAAACACTTCTTATAATATATTCTGTTAAATAGCTTTCAGAAGCATTACAAGTTTCACACATCTGGTTCTTATTATCAATGCTATGATCAATTCTGACTTGGTAAGTTTCTCTAGAATGGAGCATTTCACATCAAAACATGCTGAATGACTGTTTACAACTTATACAATTAATTATGCAGAGACTTTGAAGGAAAAAATAACATTATTTTACAGTACGGTATTTCATTTTAAGATTTTTGACCTTAAATAGTGGAAGATTCCTATTTGAATGGTAATACAGTCTACATATCATATATGTAACTTTGCATAGATGCTACAAAACAGTTTTAAAAAGTAGAAACTGTGAAAAAAGTAGAAATCGTGAATCAGGTTGACTGGTGTAGTAAACTATGGACTGGAATGAATAAACTTCATATAGTCTGCCATTATACAACATTTGGTACAATCCACGAGGCTGCCTGCCCCTGTTTTGTAAACAAGAGGAGAGTACTGTTTCTTCATCATCAAATACTTATGATACTGTTGAACCTCATCCTTATGTCATGTCACACGCCGTCATCGCTTCGTGATGGTAGGCTGCACAGACGAGTCACTTCTCTCCAATGCCATCTGTCTCTGGTTGCTTGTAGCAGGCTAGCACCTGATAATCCAGTCCATGTCTTGATGTTATCCATCCAGGTTATTCTTGGTCTTCCACGTCTTCGGACTCCCTCCACAAGTCCAGTCATAACACTTCCTTCAATGCTCTCATGTGCTGCCTCATCACATGACCAAAGTAACGTAACTTGCGGGATTTAACGTGCATCAGTAACTCCTTCTGAGTTCTAGCATCTCATAGACTTACTTGGTGGTCATCATCTTCATTCATGAGATCTTCAGCAACTTCCTGATGCACTTGTTGTCAAAAGCCTGATTTTCCTATTCTTCTACCATAGAATATTTAGTATCTGGAGCAACCTTCATGGGTTTTGTTAGAATCACAAACAAGTTATGTAAAAACAAAGAATATTTTTCTGAAACGAAAGTATGTGCTGACACACAAACCTTGAATCTACAGTAATCTACACTAATTATATTTTTTATTGACCATTTCCAGCTTTAGTTTATTTCTTAAAATGAAAAGAACTGTTATTTTTGTTATATGATATACTGTATGTAAATGGCTTTTTTTCTGATTGGCCCTATATTGCACCTAATTGAAAAAGAAAATGCAGCACTAATAGGCAAAGGTAAACTGCTTTAGGTTTAATAGGTAGATATACAGTATGCATCAAAAGTGAGTAAACCCAGTTCAATATCATTCAAATGTCATTATTCAAAATTTGAATGTTAATAATTAGACTAAAACAGAGCATGCTGAAAGTTCAGGCTCCATTGTGTAAATTTAGTTCTAAATTGAGTACACTATCACATTTGTTTTTTGTTTTGATATTTTATGTGCACTTTGTTGCTGATAATGGAAGCATCTTTGGCATGGAACGAAGCAGTCTAGCACAGATTTGTGGAGAAATGTTCTGCCAGTCTTAACAGCTGTTTTTTGTTTAAGGGGTTATACGCCTCTATTTTTCACTTTACGATTGCCCAACACTACTCTATGGAACTCAATTCAAGTGAAATATGTGTCCAGGTGCTGGTTCTTACTTTCTTCTACTTTAGAAATGCTTGTATGCTTATTACAGTGTTTAGCATCAATGTCTTGTTGAAATAGTTCCATCCTGCCAAGCATCCTAAATTTGTGAATTATCTTTTTGCGTATTATCTTAAAGTACACACCAGCAAACGATGTACCACTGTTATGTCATTGAGATGCACTGAAAGTACAAGAAACCCATTCTCAGTACACCTTCACTACAAATGAGCCATTTCCGTGATGCTACCACACTTGACCTGGTACTCTATTATCATGCCCTTTTGGATGTGAATTACATTGCATCCTTTTCCCATGATGATTGTTTTGCACTCTGCAACAACAGATGGATATGCTTGTTTATAGGTGCAGCATACCCCGTCACATGGCATTGGTGGTCACAATATCCAATATGACTGTGTATAATAACTGAACCAACTGATAACACTGACATTCTGGTTAATGAAAACATTTGAAAGGCTGATGGTTGATCATTTGAGACCATCATGACCCCTGTATTTTGCATATCAGGATGGGATTGACATGGATGATGCAGTGATTTACTTACTAGATAGAACATACTATCACTTGCACACATCAGGCAGCACTGTGAAGATCATGTTCTTTGATTTCTCCAGAATATGTAACACCATAGTCTGTGCTATTAGGTAAGAAGTTCTGACTGAAGAACCTTAGTATATTCGACTGCAGGGCTGTATCAGACAAAGTGATGTGCTGTGTAAGGGCTCTATATTAGCCCCATTCGTGTTCAAACCATAAACTTCAACTTCTGATACAGCCGTGACTCTTGGCATCTGTAGATGTTCTCTGATGACATGGCCACTGTGGAGTGTATCAAGAAGGAACAGAAGGAGAACAGAAGGAGAAACATAGGAAGCTGGTGATAGAAGCTGGAACAACTACAGCTGAACATCAGTAAGGCCAAGGAGACGGTGCTGGACTGTAGGAAGTTCAAACCTGCTTTGTCACCAATCACCATAGATGGAGATGATGTGAAAGTTGTTGGGACATACAAGTACCTGGATTTCCATTTGGACTGGAGTTGTAACCCTCATGCTGTGCACAAGAGAAGCTAAAGCTATCTGTACTTCCTGGGGTGACTGAGGTCTTCTGCTGTGTGCACTAAGCTGCTATGAACATTCTGTAAGTTTTTGGTAGCAAACATTAATAAACATTGTTGTACTTGTTCATGAAACTTATTTTTACACACTTGTAATCTGCATTTTTGTTCTTAAAGGTTTTTTAGTGTTTTACACATAACCCAGATGTAGGTGATCCATCAAAACATGTTTATTGTTTATATTTTCATTCTTTTGGGTTGACTTCAGAGTACAAATATGCCCAGTCTTTAAGCAGTAGTGTTGCCAGAAGAGCAGTGATCAATTGAAGAAGAGGTTTAACTGCCTTGCCTAATTGCACTACTAAAATTATCTTGTCATGTCTTGGGATTTGGGGGATCTTATTGGTTACTGGCCAAACTCTGTTGATTCTGGAAAAAGTTATTCACCTATTCAGCAGTTTTCTTTACAACTAAATGTACACTGCTCAAAAAAATAAAGGGAACACTAAAATAACACATCCTAGATCTCAATGAATAAAATATTCCAGTTGAAAATCTTTATTACTTAGTAGAATGTGTTAAGAACAAAATAACATAAAAATGATCAATGTAAATAAAAATTATTACCCCTTGGAGGTCTGGATTTGGAATCACACTCAAAATCTAATACCACCCTCTTGGACTCTGTTTCTGACAGTTTGAGCAGAAACATGGATATTTGTGGCCTGCTGGAGGTCATTTTGCAGGGCTCTGGCACTGCTCCTCCTGTTCTTCCTTGCACAATTGTGTTGTTGCCCTCCTACAGCCCCCTCCATGTCTCCTGGTATCTGCTCCATGCTCTGGACACTGTGCTGACAGACACAGCAATCGTTCTTGCCACAGCTCGCATTGATGTGCAATCCTGGATGAGCTGCACTACCTGAGCAACGTCTGTGGGTTGTAGACATCGCCTCATGCTACCTCTATGGTGAGAGAACTGACAAAATGCAGAAGTGACCAAAACATCAGCCAGAAAGGATGAGAACAGAAAAAAGGTCTGTGGTCACCACCTACAGAACCACTCCTTTATAGGGGTTGTCTTGCTAATTGCCTCTCCTTTCTACCTGTTGTCTGTTCATTTGCACAACAGCAGGTAAAATTGATCAATCAGTGTTGCTTCCTAACTGGACAGGTTGGTTTCACAGAAGTGTGGTTGACTTGGAGTTACATTGTGTTGTTTAAGTGTTCCCTTAATTTTTTTGAGCAGTGTATTTTATTGTATTTTTTTCACTCACTAATCTTTTAGGCCAGGCTATTGCCATTACTGAACAATTGATTTTGCCACTCTATGCCTCTAAATGAACTAGTTTATTCAGATTGCTTACTCATATGATGGCCTTCTGGAAGTGTTATTTCATATTAATGCACATCAACACCTCAATATAGATCCATAATTCCACATCCAGGATCAATTGTAGACCTCTTTTTAACGTCTACCCCACACAACTGGACAAGAAACAACAGAGGCACTTTCACTTCTTAATATTTTCATTTAATGTCAAATGTGTTGGAGAACACAAACAAAAAATGTTAAAATACTTAATGACCGCACTGTACATTCCTGAAACAAATTGCTCTATTTCTGAGCAGATGTAAACTAGAGGATCATTTGCAGCAAACAAGACTCTTGCAAAAAAAAATCCTTTTCCCATCATGGTGGCTGTTTTTATAGTATAGTGACACAACATAGTGAAATTTTGTATTTTTGCCAATTTGAGAGATTTATTTTGCAGAAGTACTTTGCATTTGCCAATTAAATCAACTAAAACAACAATATCTAAAATACTTAATACTGAATCTATGTTGTGACACTGCCTTTTGAAATGCACCTAAATGCAGTTCACCATACAGTTCAAAATTCGTCATCACTAAGTTTTACTGTGGAGTCTTGTTCAAAGAACTCTTGAGAGTCATGTGCCTCAGACACACTCAGGGACTCTGTCATGTTTCTTCCAAGATCATCAAGCTGTTTAGTCAGATCATTGTTGTCTGTACAGTTTTGGTTTGTGCCTGCTTCATCTATTTGACAGCTGTCTAAATTTAGTGATACTGCATTTCCCTCTTTGCAGTCAAGTTCCAAGCCATTACTGCCTTTTTCATCTTCTTCTATAACAGGTCCAGCACTCTCCAAGACACTGCGGTTTACAGGTGTGGAACATAATGAAGGAGTTACACCAAGTTCCTCTGTGTTCTTATCAAAGGTCATGGAAGGGAGAAGACAATCATCTGTGGCCCCTAATGTCTGCTCTTGCCCAAGGCTTGAATACTTGTATTTTTTCAACAAGGAACTGTCTTTGTCCCTCTTCTCAAGAGCCATGACAGGAGCAGCAGGTGGACTTTGGAGATCATTATGTAGAACATCCAGAAGGTGGCGCATTTTCTCCTTATAATAAACATGAATGAAGGGTCATGACTGTGTGGTTGCACAGAAATCACAAACTTTTATTCACAGAAAAATCAAATGTTTCAAATGGAAATAAATGTTATATTACTGTACTACTAATGATTCTGAAAATGTTTATTTGTGTTCATAATTTAATTCAAATATGGTCATATTTTATATTCACTACATGTAAAGTGACATTTCAAGCCTGGCTTATATCCCATGAAAATCTGAAATTATTATTAGAATACTTCATATGGAGTTTGAGTAAATGACTATTATTATTTACTTTATTATAACAGTATCAATATAAAAAAACATTGGAATATGTCACTTTACATGGAATTAATATAAAATATGACAGCTTTTTGAATGAATTTATTAACAAACATTTTCACAAAATGTTTTTGTAGAAGCATTAGTAATACTTTTATTTAAATGTTTATTTTTTTAAATACTTTTTTTTATTTATTTTCATTTGAAATATTATCACAAACATTAAACTAGCCATACAATAGCAGTGGAAAACTTGGATTACTGCCAATACTGCACAGATATTAGACTGCACCTTAAGAACACTCACCTCATCTAATCGATGTTTATTCATATCAATATGACGCTTAAACACACGTTCCAGAACCCTGCAACAAGAGATGCAACTTTGTAAATTGCTAATTAAACCACATTTTAATTACTGTAGGCTGATTTCAAATAATGGTTTGGAAATGGTAACAAACGTGTTAAAAAACCTGTCAGAGTAGATCCCCTGTGCTATAATCTCATTTGTTACATCAGAAATAAACTCCAGGTACATTAATTCTTCCTCCCTAATGAAAAAAAAAAAAATTCAACACACGGACATGCAAACAAAATGTAAATCAGAGAACATTCTACATACATGTTAGATAACTTTACATGAGGGGTATTATTATAGTCATAGATCAAATGTTAGATTATATATAGTCATTAGATCAAATGTTATTAAATGATTTATAATAGAAATTAACTTAAAACACAAATTGTAAATCAGTCCTGAAGAAGCTTAATATGAAGATTATACTAGGCATATCTTACTCTGCTGTTACTTTTCTCATAATAGGGGACCTCATTCCCTCTGGTGAGACTCTGCAAAACAAAGTCATTTTATTTATTCTCTAAGTAATATGCAGAGTTCATAGTACAATACAGAGCTATGCAAAGGAATTAGTGTTTTACCTTGAGGAGGAAAGAAGGAAATCATTATCTCTGAACTTATTTGCTGTGCTGTAATGTCCAAATACATTTGACTCTTCATCAGACCACTCATGGTCAAAACTGTATGGCTGTTAAAAGAAAACTGCAATTTCAGTGCATTGTCATTATCAACATATTACCATATTTCATCATTATTTGTATTAATATTAACAATAAAATGCACACTATCAGTAAAATAACACTGAGCTGACACTCAACAGCACCAACAAACTTACCTGAGGTGAGTGTTGTCCTCCTGAAGAGCCTTGCTTGCTATGTGTGCTGCAGAGATACAGAACATGGCTAATCGCTAAGCTTTTTGAGCTCTAATGCATTATTGCATCACATACACAACAATGTATATGTCATATACATATAATTTAAAATAATATAAATGTGGTTCAAGAAAAACAACATGTCGACAATAATTAATAACACTGTTTATAGCAGAACTAAAAACCAACAACTGAAATTACATCTAAAAATAACACATATAGGACACCGTTGTATACAAAAGTATTGCAAGTCTACTCTTATAAAGAAAAAAAATCAATACCTTCCATGGTAAGTGTCTTGTCGATGAAATTTAGAAGGGACCTCTTCTTTTGTTACTTTTCTAGGAGGTGTGTAGTAACGATATGTAGACAGGGTGGACTTGCAATCTGATTTCAACATCCTTGGGGTGAAAGGTTTTTCTTGAGTGAAGCAATGAGCATGTTTGTGGAGAATGTCGCCACTATAGGTTTTCTGTGTAGGATCCTGAAAGCTTTGAAACTTCTTTTGATTTGCAGATGTGGTACATGAAGGACTGAAGTGACGCCATTGTGAATTTGGGCTCCTATAACTTAATTCTGATGCAGGTCTAGGTTGTGTAGAATACACAATTTGCTTACATTGGAATGAAGTGTTGAATCTAGCTGAGGACAGAACTGAGGCCCCTAAGTCAAAATGGGCACTTTCTTCACCCCGAAGAGTTGGTCTGGTCTGCATAGAAAAGTAGAAACAGCTAAACCAAGCTACATATCTATATAGGAAATCAGATCCTTTTTACTTGTGTTTATATAACAAAGTAAAAAATATACACATAAAACCCTCTTACATTTTTGGATGAGCATGAGGCCATGGTATTCAACCTCATACTTCTCTGTGAATGGGACCTTTCTGATTGTGCCCGCTCAGACATGTCTTTTTTCTGCTGCTCACGACGCTTTTGGTCGATATCTGTACACATCAACAGATGTTTTAGTGATGGAAAATCTTATTTTTATAAAGTAACAATGGATCCAAGTCAGTAGAAGATTGTACTTACATTTTACATTATGACACATACTTTTAGGTGCTGTACAGTCCACTGCAGCTACATATGAAAACAAGAAGCAAACGTATTAAACAGTAGGCAGGAAAATGCTGAGACAATATCTTGCACTGTGTAGATCTGCAAAATAACAGATGTGATATTAACAACAAGAACAATAACAATGTTTATGATAATGATTATGCTAAAGGCTTACCTTTGGCTGAGTATATCTTTTTGTAATGGGACATCATATGGTCTTCAATAATGTGCTGATTAGTTAGGCTTCCAGTCGAGCTGTGGCAGAATGCTGTAAAGCATGTTACTTTAATACAAATAAAATAAGCAAAATATACCACACATATAACATTACATTCATATTTGACTGAATGGACCTCTACAATCAGAACAAAAATTAGCTAAAAATTACTGTTATTTAATGTATTCTAAAACCAAGTTATATTTCTTTTTGTTTAGTCCTCACAAAGCAATGTAAGTAATGTAGTGGCTAGCTAATTCTGTCACAGTACTTCCAAGATTAAAGGAATGGTCAAGCCAGAAATCACATTTACACAATTTTCCACCTACCCCCTGTAAAATGATCTGTCAAGACATGTTTCGAATCAAAACCACCTAATTAGCCCAAGTATCAAAATACATACAGCTCTTGTTACAACCTGGTTGAATTAAAAATGTTGAATTAAAAGTTAAAAATAAATGTAAAAAGAGAATAAGGAGACAAGATAATCAGGGTTGCAGTTTTCTGTTGATAGATTATAGGTACTGTTTTTATTAATCACAAAACCAAATGAACACTGTAAGCCATCAGCTTAGCCCATTCTGAAAAATTTCTGATTCCAACTATCTGGTTTTTCTTTTAATGTCTACGTAACAGATAAACAGGAAAACCAAAGACAAGCTGCTTACCTAACTCTCTATCTAGCCAAAAACAGGAAGACACCCACCATACAATAAATAGTAGCCAACCCTAGTAGGAGTTAATACAATCGAACAAATAAGAACAGGAAATTACAATATTTACAAGGTTCAGAGGTAGCCAGAAACTAAGGTGTTTGAGAGTAGTCACCTCACAAGTACAACACGTGCTGTTCAAACCAGATCTTAATTAAGGTCTAAAAGATGTTATAATTATGTTTAGGAGACAGACTTAGACTTACTATGAACTAAAGGTCACAACCATTTGCAACTTCTCCCCTCTGAGAGGTGCTAGAGAACCCTGTATACTACAACTTGCAGACACAGGAACTGTTTTTACTCTCAGGCCATCACCCTTATAAACACCTGACCACCAATATCATCTGCTAGGACCATAGCTACTCCTGGTTTCCCTTGACAGCTATTACACTAGTCCTATAGGAACATCATAATTAATTCCCTTATTTTACACTGCTGTTGTTTGCGCTGCCATGTACATTACCTACCTGTTTATAACTTAATCTGTGTGATTGCTTATTTGTGTTCTGTCATTTTAGGCACATTGTCTACATTATTTGTTCTGTTAGTTTGTGTATACTATGTATCTTGTCAACTGTATATTGTTTGTAATGTATATTTATATTACCTGCGTATTTTAACAGCCAGAAATAAATTCATTTTTTTCAAATGCTTTTAATAAATCTTATTGCACTACCTTATATTGTTTCTTTTATTTTATGTTAATATAAGGTAATACATATGCTATTTTCCAATACATCTGATTCTGATACTGTGTCCTAAACCATATCAACTGGTCTCTTGGACTAGTACAGTGAGCAACAACTGACGCTTTGTCAGAAAATATGTCAAAATATTGTGCCAAAATGTATTCTATAGCATTATACAGTTCACTGTGTAATTCATAATTCGTGTACGAAAGTGTTAATTCAGATCTCGGAGCTGGTTAGACGTGTCTGTTGAAGAGTTTTAATTGAAACGACTGGGTTATTTAGCCAAGATTGTTACTACTAATGTTTGTTAGTAAAATTAGCTTAGCAACTCAAGTTCTAAAGAAGCAACATTTTAGACCCCAAACATGTCTGCACAGCATTTCTGGGTGAACTGTTGCTTTAAAACGCGCCTACAGCTGGATTAACATTATCATTAGTCGGCTTGCAAGCCCGCTGGTTATCGTTACCTCGCTTTGAATCCATGACTGATAACTCAGCCAAGTGTCCCATACTCAGCATATACTGCTATCTGCTGCTGCACATTACAATACTGTGCACTAAAACCTCCATAAAGTCTCTGAAGAGACTACTGCTCACAGCTACTTATGAAAAATGTACAAAACATTGTCCTCGCTAACTACAGCCGCTACTACAAAGCTTCGTCGACGCCATGATGGTTGCTAGGTGTCCGTCATTGCGTAACACGTAGAGTTGTACGGAGTGACGTAATGGAACATGTTCATTAATAATTCATTCCCATCCAGCCACTACAGCCTAAAGCAGATATGTTTACAAGCTCTGCAGTTTGGATCGGTTGTAGCACTCGTTTTCCTTTCGGATTCCCACACAAATATTCTGATACAGTTAAAATTTGTTGTATTATTATTATTATTATTATTATTATTACAATCAGAACTAGAAAACGTGTGTCAGTAACATTAAGGCTGGTTCACACTACATGATCAGGCTGATTTGCTCCTCCAGACAATCGCTAAATGTCTCCTGATTTTAGGGTGATCACCGATTAACTTTCCTGATTATCCTCTAGTGTGGGGTGTCTGTAATCCAATCTTTGCCCTCCAGTCTTCTTCTAGTGCAGTAAGGGGTACCACATTGGAACTGTAAATAGTTAACGTTTAATATGTACGATCTGTAGTGTGGTGTGAACACCGCCCTGTTGCCAACTCCTCAGTAAGAAAGTAGCTATTGGCTGTCTTCAGAGTCGGTAGAAGACGCTATATGACGTAATCACCTAATTTGCATAATTCGTCATGTAGTTGTAGTTGGCTGTAGTAGGAGAGAGGAATAACATTCTTGGAGAGACAAAAAAAAAATGAGGAAAAAACACCCTAAATATGAACTATATGAAACAACTTCATGACTTGAATGCTTTGCCTAGGCCCACATTACATAAATACATATTGTATAATGTTAGAATATCAAATTGAATGTGATCACATGCCAGCACGGAACAGTGTTCAGACTTAGCTAATGCCATAGTGGCTTCAGTTTTTTTGCAGAGTCGATGTTTTACTCATTAATGGCAGCTTGTTTTGGGTGGAACTTGCATAGAAATCAGCCTTACAATACAGGCAGTATGACTGTGTATCATCTCCAATACACAGCTTCGACCAGCCCTTGAATTCAGGGTTTCTTTCCACTCCTTACTGTATTTCTGCATGGACAGTTTAGACTGCGACATGGTGAGCTAGCTAGAGACAAGGGCGCAGCACCAAATTCTGGGTCCTATGCACAAGCAGTGCAATTATTTAATACCCTCCAATTATTAAATATTATTCCTTTTAATATTTAAAGGAAAATAAAATTCCAGACCCTTCAAGGGCCCTCCTCCCACTTGGGGCCGTGGTTAAGGTTGGCGCTGCACAAGCGGCTGCCCTGCCAGCAGTGCTGGGACCTGAATTTCCCGCAAGGGATTAATAAAGTATATATCTATCTACATCTATCTATCTATCTAACTCATTTCCACTTTTCCCCACACTACGATGCCCCTGGCTAGAGACACACTCAGTTGACAAGGTGAATAAATGACTGAGACTGTATGAGTCAAATGCAGTAATTTATTTTAGTGTGACAGTGAAGAAATACATTTACATCCCGCTCTGTAAGCCAGGGCAGCTTTGTGCACACGTGATTAATTTGCACTGTGGACATGGAGTGGAGCAGGTCTCCTCTCCTCCTCTCTGCTCTGACTGCAGCAGGGTGGCTGTGTTTGGGATGGGGAGGGGCTTACGGTAGCACCTGCTGCTCACTGATTAAAGTAACTGCAGAACGATTGGTGCTTTCACGTGGAGTCTCCAAAAGTCTCCAATAACACCAGGAAAAGTCACTAGATTTGTCACTAGTCATTTTTTTTTCTTTTTTTGTTGTTATTTTGTTAGCTGTCTAATGTAGCTTATCAACACAGTCTAGCTGTATGCTCCCAGCAAAAAGGCATCACCCCAAAAGAGGGGGCAGAGTTTGAGTGGTAGCACTGCTTCGCCTTCTGTCTCTACAGTGCATACTCTGAATACAATATGCATCTAATGTGCAAGTGCAAGCAATATGGTGGCATCAATTTCTGATGTTTTTGGCTTCATACCATCACAATGGGAGTAAACTGAAGTGTACTGTCCAGTTTTAATATACAGACTCTGAAAGTGTGTGGTATTTATTCAGGGCACATTTTGTGGTGTTGGGCCCTTTATGACTAACTGTCTCATGTTTTTAACATTATTTGGGATTTTTTTTATCTTGTAGTGAGGCTTTACTGAAAAACTGAGTTTTCTATGTGTTTTCCAAGTTGAACAGCATGTATGGATGTATAAAAAAAGATTAATTTCAAATCAAAAGAAAAAAAGATGTGTTAAGGCATAAGATGTGTTGAACTTATTCTGCCAGTAAACATAAAGAAACAGAACAACAGGGTGATGTGGAATCTAGAAGGTTAAAAAATATCTATATTTTCATATAAGGATCAGTTTTTAAAAAAAAGAAACATCAGGATCAGAAGTATCATTATTTCAATCTGCCTATTCATATATTACTGAGTTACTCCTAGATGACACCTCTCACTGAACAGTATAAAAAAGATTTAATCAAGACTGTAACTCTTGGTTGTAAAGTTGTGTGGTTCATTACTACTGCTAAAGGAAGTGAGACTGCTGGGTTACTGCTCTCAAATCATGTCATGAGCACACTTTTTTCTTTTTAATTTGTGATCAAGAAATACAGCTGTGCAGGGATGACCAGGATGCTTTCACTTGGTAAAACAAAATGTCATGTGCAATATGACACATGGTCATTAACTCATTATAAATTAATATAATAACACATTATTAATTAATAGATGCTCAGTCTTAGGAAGGGCACAGCACAATTTCATTCATAATTAAATGCAATGGCAGGGGTCCCACCCAAGCCCACAGTGCTCATCTGAAGAATCATTATATACTGACACATTTATATATATATATA
>BRDA01014412.1:0-16242 GCA_036984385.1 Crenuchus spilurus | reverse complement strand
GGTGTTCAAATACTTATTTTCCTCACTGTATTTTATATTCATTACACATAAAGCCTTTATAATACTGATATTGTTTGAATAGTTATTTACTCAAAATGAAGTATTCTCATAATTTGAGATAAACAAACTGATCAACAATAAAACAAAAACATTTTTGAAATGTCATTTTGCCTGTAATGACTATAAAACATATGACAGTTTACCTTTTTCAGTTTAATTATGAACACAAATGCACTTTTTCACGATATTCTAGTCTTTTGAAAAGGCACTGTAGACTGTGTTTGCACATAACAGTGAAAGACTTTGTTATATAATACATCAGAACTTTAACACAAACTTGAAGATTGTTGATTAGTTCTTGCCGTATTTCAATCAGCTCAGTCACCTGGACTGAAACTCTGAGGTGCTCTTCTCACAAATGAGTCCAGGATTGTCATCCTACTTCACTCCGACGTAAACAAAGCGGAGCTCGATTTGCCGAGCGGTGGAGTGGAACGAAGAATAATCAATCAATTTGAGGACAATTGTGTGATAAAATTCATTTTCCTGCGTTCACATATTCAGGCGCTCTTAATTTATTATTGATTGTTTTACACTGAACTCCAAATGACCAAATTATTTTCACTTATATCTACATTTCAGGCAGCTAAAGTGTTGAGAATGAGAAAGTTCTGGTTTATAGTGTGCTTTAGAAATTAGTGACAGACTTGATTAGTTGTATAACAGCATTAAACAGCATTATCAGCCTGTATACCTGCAGGGGGTGGGTGTGGCTTTGACTCTGGGGGGTGGTGGTAGGGAACAGTGGATGGATACATGTAATGTGTAAGAAATCTACTTGGATACATTGATAAATTCCCATAGTAATACATAATAATACTGTAATACACTTGTTTATTTAACACTGCAGTAAATTAAATAACATGCAGTAATTTAACCCTCTCCTGTCGGTGGCATGTTGAAAAAATTCCGCAAAAACACTTATATAACTGAGATTTTATCGTAGAAACAAAATTAAACATACCCTGGAAACCTACAACTTATCAAATGGCTATAGCTTTAATCTAAATATATTTTCTGATAAGAGGAGCTTAAATAAGCAGAGACACATCTATGAGAGCGACTCAGACAGCTACACAAAAATACCCTCAGACTCAGTTTCCCCAGTAACCCCAACCATGATCCACTCGTTCTTCTTCTTTTGACATGGTATCCATCTAAGCTCTTCCTGGTATGCTATTATAAGCACTATGATTGTTTACAGACATTGTTTCCTGCTACAACTAACAGCAAATGATTATTGCCACGTACTTTTTAATTCTCCTGAATTTTCGACTGTTTATTCAGACTGTCATCTCATCAGCTTAGTGTGGGAGTACAGGCATGCAGTCTGAACTGAATTCAAGTGAGAGAAAGATCATTAATAGCACTAATAGGCAAAGCAGGCTTATTTATATAACTGTGTACACATTTCATACTGAAAGGCAATTCGATATGCTGTTGTAAATCTATGTGTTATCCAAAGGAAGATGTGTTGTCGTGGACGCATCCTAAGACGCATCCTTTGCGCAAATCTGACCCTATCCTTTATACTCTGCCATGGCATATCGAATGGTGATGGTCAAGTCCTCGGGTCATAGGTGTTACATCAGAGTGTCCTTCTCCTAGCCTCTGGCTCAAAAGCCTACCCCAAAGGCACGGGGGCAATAACCCAGGCTGGGGCGTGAGTGCTGGATGTACAGTCCGGTACTCCCAAGCAATGTGTGGGTGATGGATTGTCTGTCTTGGCATTTGATCTCCATCTTCCCAGTAGCTAGATGACCATGCTGGCTCTCCTGAGCTGATGCATTTAATGGATATTTTGTTGTTTGTTTGCCTCCATCAGCTTGGCTAGCCACCCATCACACCAGCCCCATTTGCGCTGTAAGCAAGACAGACAGGAGACATTAAAGCCAAAGTTTTGGAAATCGTATTCTTTGGTGATACACTGCATGTTTGAATTGTGTGTAGACAAAGCCTGCGGTTTATATACTCACACTGTATGAAAGTGGTCAGTCTGACTGACCTGCTGAGACGTGGGTGCTCAAACTTATATGAAACACAGCCCCAGGCAGAGTTCTGTCTACATACAAACACTCAATTCAGCAGAATAGGGAGCCCTGTATATCAAACCTGTTGAGAGAGGAGACAAACACGGCCAATAGTACAGAACCTGCGTCAATATGTAGTGGTGTCCAAAACATTTCAGCTCACTCTGTGTATTCTGTGACTGTCTATAACCAGTGCAATCTACAACATGCAGCTTACTAATGAGCCCCAATATATTGAATTAGAACTATAGACCACAGTTATAATTATTCTTCTCAAATCCAAAATGACAAAGTTCGTAAATCTGCGTTGTCTTCATTGTCATTTTTCATTAAGTCTGAGAATCAAACTGCAAGACAAGCAGCCAACATTTTGGACAGAAATCCATCCAGTCAGCTGACTTCCCACTTAGAGCTCGTTTGTGCAGTTAATCGGCATCACATCCTCTCTCGCACTGCATGTCAAATGTCAGACGATAGCTAAAAATTGGACTGATCCTGACGTTCAGCCTGCTGCAACCAAATCGGGCTAAAATCACACAGCGTATGTCTAGCTTAAGGCAGGAAAAAGGCCCTGTGTATTATCTGTAAAAATCCATCCCAGGATTTTGCTCTAACTTAATGTGTGGCTCTGCTGCAGCAAATCTGCACCTGAACCAACAAGGCAGTTGAAACAAAATCCTGGGGTGGATTTTTACTCTCTGGACCTGGATTACCCACCTCTAGTCATTAGTGACACCTGTTAGTGATCTGTTGAGACAAAGATTAGGCTTGTTCAAGATCAACTGAGCTTCTGAGGGGGAGGAGCTCAGCAGGCAGCTGTCAAACCAGACAGTTTTACTTGGAGCACCTCACATGAGTATATTTAAAGAATATACATTTATATTTCATGTGTAAATATATTACCCAAATAGGCTTAATCTTTTATGGGATCTGTTCTGGAATCAGTTTATGTCTGAGTGATTCTTGTCTTGTGGAGGGCATCTGCAGAGTCGGGCTCTGGAAACTGTCCCCACCTCATTTTCACCAGATTATAATGGCTTATGTCATTGCAACACTCCAAGGCCACTGAGTTGATGTGGACCAAAAAACTGACCAGCATGCACCATTCCCAGCCAGGCAGTGACCGGTGTGTGCAGCAATCATTACGTGGGATAACTTTTTAACCTCTATGAGAGTTGATTAAACATAAGTTAGCAATCAAACTTGAGTCTTTTCCAGCATCTTTAGTGAGGTAGATCACAGTTACTGCTGTTCACTGGATGAATGCCAGCCATAATTAGATTTTTGACTAGAGGTATTCATCAATCTTTGGATTACAGTGCTGGCAATAAGCATCTCATAATTACACCTAGGAAAGCAGAGTGCAGATATGCTTTCCAGCATCCTGAGTATTGAAATTACCACCAAATGTTTTCTAACTTTATACATCAGGTCACTATTTAAGCATATTAATTATGTTGTTTTATACAGTTTCATTTTATTTAACAGATTGTACCGTTATATTTTCATATAACGTCAAAGATCAGGTTTTGTCATTACACTACAAGCACCACTCTTAATGACGGTAATGTGCAGTGTATTTGCACGTGTTATGAAATTGTTAATGTCAGTTTGCACAGGACTAATATTACTGAAAGTTTCAGGTTTAAAATGCATTCTGACATTATTCTAGTCAGGTTAAAACACTACAGATGTTGCAAATTCACAGTGGATCAAACTCAGATTGCTTCTGTAATCGCTTAAATTACAATACTCCCCATGGCAAAACTAATCCATCTTAAAATGAGGGATTTAGTCCCCCCTCTGTGTCATTTCAGAGCCAATATTCTGCCTTCTAGAGCCATTATCGCTCTCCTCCAAGAGAACTCAACAGCCTTACAATATGGTCAAATATGTTTTGATTCACCAAATGCTTGACAAGATGAGACATGACAAGACAAGATGAGATAGGACGAGACAAGAGGGCGAGACAAGATGAGATAGGACGAGACAAGAGGACGAGACAAGATGAGATAGGACGAGACAAGAGGACGAGACAAGATGAGATAGGACGAGACAAGATGAGAGAGGACGAGACAAGAGGACGAGACACACATTAGACAAAATACTTTTTTACACACATTAGGCATCTACATAAAAATTCATACTGTATGCCAGTGTTATTTCCCTTCATTATAAACAGGGATACATGATATATTATTGATATAGCTGATATATATATATAGCCACTAAATTAAAAAAAAAAACCTACATTATCAACTCCACATGAAATTCTGATTACTACTGATAATGTTGTGTCCTACTTTTAGCTTATACATTGAGCTACACTGCAAAAAAATTACACATTTGCAAGTTCATCAGTCTCATATCTAGTCTACATTTCTCATTCTGAACCTGTAAGCATATTCCATCCATCCATCCATCCATTATCAACCGCTTTATCCGGGGCCGGGTCACGGAGGTAGCAGTCTGAGCAGGGAAACCCAAACCTCCCTCTCCCCAGACACCTCAGCCAGCTCCTCGGGTGGAACACCGAGACGTTCCCAGGCCAGTCGAGAAACATAGTCTCTCCAACGTGTCCTGGGTCTTCCCCGGGGCCTGTGGACAGGGCATATTATAAGATAATTAAATGTATAACTTGACATCTTGTACTTATTTTAAGTAATTTTATTAAGTAGAATTATCTCATTACTTTGGCAGATAATTTTGCATGTTAAAAACTTTTTTAAATAAATAAATTGGTAGAATTACAAAAAAAAACAAAAAACAGAATAAAGGTGCAGAGTTAAAAAGTAACCAAACAGGAAATAATACAGTAGAAATATGATTTAAATAATTGGTTTAAAAATAAAGAAATTACTTTACAATAAACTAAGAAAAAGCAAGCAAAAATGTTTGTCAATATAATGAGAAAAGTGTACTTGAAATTATTTTTACTTAAAATAAACGCGATAAATGTTAAGTTAAATACTGTTATAATAAGCATAAAACTCAATGATATTTAAACTAAAGAATATTTAACAATTTTAAGAGAATTTTAAGATTCAGATAACATTTTTAGTAGTGTAGACACCACAGCGTCCTCTGGTGGCCAGTCTGAGGGATGTAATGGCCACTAATGACTATAACGTAGCATGAATTTCACTTTAAACTGCATTATTTACATCACGGTAGTTTAAATGATTGGTATGCTATCGGTCTCAGCCACAATCCGTTTTTAATTATCAGTCCTTGTCATGCATCTCTAATTTGAAGAACTTTGCCATTAGAACTGTGTTCACAGCATCAACAACAACAAATCTATCCCTCTCCAGAACAGCTCTTAGAGAGATCTCACCACTCCATCTCCATGTACACCATTACTCCCCCTCCTGATCCTGCTCCTCTGTTGGAGAGCTTATGTAACGTGGAGTTTTATCTATTTTTGTGCTTTCTCTTTCCTTCTCAGATGGAGTCATTAGAACTCTCTATACAGAGAGCAAGAGAGAGACTAAGACTTTGAAATCTCATGGTTGACAGTCTGTCAATCACTGCCACTTATCTTCCAGTTCAGTTTTTATCCTGCACTCCTCCATCTTCTCTTACTTCTTTCCATCTTTTTCAGTCACTACACCCTCACTCTCATCATTAACTCACCATCTCCATCACACTCGCTCTCTTTCTCACATCATAATCTTTAAAGGAGAAACATCCTACACGTTTTATTTTTCCTTTTTTCAGTTTTTTTGGTTTTAACCATTTTGTGTGGGTACCAAAAAGTGTTCAAAAGTTTGGAATCAAACTTTGTCTTGTTGAATAGGGAGATATCCAATATGTGAATGTACATGTATTGTTTTTTGTGACATCACAAAATCAGGTTCCGCCTAGACAGTTTTTTTTCATTTCAAACTTTTTGGTAGCACTTTATTTGGATAGGCCGTTATAATGCTTTATAGATGTTGACCTTGTGTTTAAATTACATTCAGATCATTATCTATTAGAGTTAACTTAATATTCAAGTGCTCAAACCTAAACCTAACCTCTAACCTTAAACTCAACACCTAACCCTATCCTTGGTCCTCTAAATCCTAAATCTAATGATAGGACTAACCTTATTCGTAACTCCTAACTCTAATGTTGGTCCTAAACTTAACCCTAACCTTGGTAGTATTTCTAACTCCTAACTCTAATACTGGTCCTAACCTTCATCTTGATTCTACCTCTAAAGCTAGTGCTAACCCTAACCATGGTCCTATTTCTAATTCTTAACTCTAATACTGGTCCTAACCCTAATCTTGGTTCTAACTCTAAAGCTAGTGCTAACCCTAACTTTGGTCCTATTTCTAATTCCTAACTCTAATACTGGTCCTAACCCTAATCTTGGTTCTAACTCTAAAGCTGGTGCTAACCCTAACCTTGGTCCTATTTCTAATTCTTAACTCTAATACTGGTCCTAACCCTAATCTTTGTTCTACCTCTAAAGCTAGTGCTAACCCTAACCTTGGTCCTATTTCTAATTCCTAACTCTAATTCTGGTCCTAACCTTAATCTTGGTTCTAACTCTAAATCTGGTGCTAACCCAAAACCTTGGTCCTATTTCTAACTCTAATACTGGTCCTAACCCTAATCTTGGTTCTACCTCTAAAGCTAGTGCTAACCCTAACCTTGGTCCTATGTCAAATTCCTAACTCTAATACCGGTCCTAACCCTACATCTTGGTTCTAACTCTAAAGCTTCTGCTAACCCTAACCTTGGTCCTATCTCTAACTCCTAACTCTAATGCTGGTCCTAACCCTAACCCTAGCCGTAGTCCTAACTACAATGCTGGTCCTAAACCTAACCCTAACCTTGATCCTAACTGTAATGGGGCAGTCATGGCCTGGTTGTTGTCTTGTGCCTCTGGTCTTATGACTGTAAGGTCGCTGGTTCAATCCCCTTAAGCAAGGCACGCCGGGCACTGTAGATAGGGGCTGCCCACTGCTTTGGACCTGTGTGCTCAGAGGTCAGATTTCTGTATGTCAGCACATTCATCAATGATTGTGCACTTTCACTTTCATAATATTGGTTCTAACCTGTAATGCTGGTCCTAAAGCTAATACACTAATTCTTCGTCTAGCTATCCTGATTCTAATTCTAGTCCTAATCCTAACTCTGATTCTCATCCTAATTATAATTCTGGCCCCAAAAGTAACCCTAATCCTGTTTAGCATCATCTGAGGTTGAACAAATAGTTGACATCTATAGGTGATAAGATCAGCCTATCCAAATACAGTGAGACTAACTCTACTGTTCAAATTAAAAGTTAACCCTTAATCACCAACTTTTATAACCCGGATATCCCTGTGTGTTGTTTCTCTTTTGGCTCTTTTCTCTCACTCCATCCATTTCCCTCTCTCTGTAGGCCCATCTGGTTGTATAACTATAGAACTAGAGATGTTCTATCATGTGGAGTGAGTGTATTAGGCCAGAGCCAAGAAACAGCTCATATATGCATATACATCATGTATAAATGTTTACTAACAATAATGATCATAATGAAGACAAACAGGTCAGAGTAAAGGTAAACTTTTAAGAAGTTAGTGTGTGTATGTTCCTTCTAAGCTTAGCTCAAATCTCAAAAAGAGTAAACTGTAGCACAGGAGCTCTTCAGATGCTGCTTACCTGTGTGAGCTGGTATCAGTGTGGGGGTGACTGGGTCAGCATATGTCTCTTATAGACATCTACTGAGCCGTGACCCGGAGTCATAAACATGTTTTGACAGCTTACGTGTGGGACGGCTAAGATTTGTGTGCCCCTGCTTTGTGCCCCCTAGTGTGACACACACACGCTTGCACATATCATACACATACTGTGGGTGAGTCAGTCTTTAACATGTGCTAGCCCTCAGTGCTCTCCAGGCTCGGTGGGTGTAGTTTAGGGCCCTGCAGAGGCCTGATGAGTCACAGAGAAAATCTCTCCATTATTCATAAACGTCCTTTTCCCCGGCCGCAGCACCGCTGTCTAACCAACCATCAACCAGCTGTAGGTAGAGAGAGTTATAGAGAGTGAGTGAGTGAGAGAGAGAGAAAGAGAGAAGGCCTGTGCTCGCTGCATTCTGTCAGCAGATGTTACACTAGCCAGCCATGATACCCCTGCATTTCTTTTTCATAAAACACAGAAAAAAAAAAACGAGCTTTCTGGAAGGTATCAAAGCCAAAAAGAGAAATCTGCCGCGTGGGAGCAACTCTTTCCAACAATTTCATGACCTATATAAATCTCCTGCCAAACAACCAGGGCCTGTGTCAGAGGGAGGAAGGGAGGGAGAGACAGACAAAGACAGAGAGGAAGATGCTGTGCTACCACGAGGCGACCGAGTTTGTTCTGTCGCGACTCTTCCTGGTTTGCGTCTACAAACAGCTGAGAAAAACAACATTTATGAAGAAAAAAAACCACATTGTTGCAGAGCTTCATATGATAGCTTGTGAAATGTCTTGCTGTGCACTCTTAATGTGTTTTCTATTGATGCCTGGAGGAAGATTACTTTGTTTTTTTTTTTCTTACCATAAACTTATCCTGCATTCATAATTGTGCTTTTGCTTGCAAATGCACGGAAAGCACAATAGCGGTTTGTCACTCTCTCTCTTTCTCTCTTTCTACACTTCTGATGTTCCACCCACACTACCCTATAGTACCCGTGCTGTATGTACCTGCTTCAGCTTCCTGAAATAAAATAGGTCCAGAAAGCTCCTGCAGGTCCCAGCCTTACCGTGCACATTCTCTGCTGCTATCTTTAATGCCACCACTCTCCCGCACCTCCAGCTCACCCACACTTCATTACATAAATGTCTTTTTCTTCTAAATGCATGCACCACGTTTTACCCTCTGAATCTGAATGATTCTTTACTGGTTTCAAACCACTTCCTGCTGTACACAAGAAGAATCATTTCATTTATGAAGTCAGGAACTTGGCACCCCTTCCTTTGCCCTTCCATAAAGAAAAATGGGTAGAGACAGAGAGGGGCGGCAGTGCAGATGGCAGAAAGATTTGCTAATTATCTCAAATTGCAGGTGGTAGAAAGCATCACCTCTGGCCTCAGTCTGTGGAGCTCATTAAGATAATAAGGTGGCACAGTTTATTAATGTGTTTTTCATTTAAGAGTCATTAAAATTGGCCAGACCAAGCCATTTCCTTCATATTATGCAAAATACATGATATCACTGTTGGGACAAAGCTCAATTTTATGTTTTTGTCATTTTTTTATATTTCAGAATGCCAACTGCACTATACATGGTGTCAAAATTGAGGAGTGGGTTAGTATAAAGGAATTATGTATCAGGAATATTTTTCCTCCATCTGATCAGGACTTTGGAGGTTTTGAAGGTTTTGCTCCATCAGCGGTTAAATGTACTGTAGGTTAGTGATGAAGTTAGGAGATCTATTTTGTAAATGCATTATCACTCGGTTCAAATCATTGATGAAAATGATTACATTTTTCCTGTAATCATTTATATGAACAATTCCAGTCTGGCTTTCGTCCCCTTCATAGTACCAAAACAGCTCTCCTTAAAATCACTAATGACCTTCTTCTTGCTGCTGACTCTGGTTTGGTTTCCATTCTGCTACTGCTTGACCTGAGTGCAGCCTTTGATACTATTTCACACTCCATTCTTCTGGATAGACTTGCATCTTTTGGCATCACTGGCACACCCCTCAACTGGTTTCGCTCATATCTCTCTGGCCGTTCTCAGTTTATTCAGTTAAAGTCATTCACCTCTAACACAGTCCCTGTAACCACTGGTGTACCCCAGGGCTCTGTCCTGGGGCCTCTCTTTTTTATCATTTACCTTCTTCCCCTTGGTTACATATTCCGCAAACATCATATTCACTGATTTAATGTGCGCTACTGTGTATACATATTTACTACAGATGCATAGTGTGCGCTGTACAATAAAATCTCCCGTCTTCCATTTCACGGCATACGACTGCTGCTCGTGCGTAGTTTTCTATCTGCGGTGTTGTGTATGTACTGTATTTGTGAGATATTTGTAAAAACTGAATTTATTCAGTCCCTATGATGGCACCCAAATGTTCTGCGGCTTCTAAGGATGCTGGCAACGAATCCAAACGCCACCAAAAGATGGTGGCAACAAATCCAAACGCCACCAAAAGATGCTGACAATAAAAGAAAAGATTGAGCTTCTCATGATCTAGGTTTAAGATTTTAAAACCTACAGTTTAAATATAAGTTGTACAGCATTATTTGCCAGGTTATTAAGAAAGTGGGAAATGGTTATGTATAAGAGTGTGGGAAGGGTTTATAAGCCTTAAAATAATGTGTTCCTACTTTGCAGAAATTCCACTATCATGGGGGGGTTTGAAACATAACCCCCACAATAAATGAGGGACTACTGTATACGGTATATGTATAAACCACTGAACAGCCCAAAATGCATATGTTCCTCTGTAGTCAAGTTGTCTCAAGTAGTGAACTTTGGAGTTTACAACACACCAGATGCTTCTTTTCTGAGCCCTACGCAGATGGTTTCAGGTACCACAGTACGCTTGCATGCCCAGAGGTGCTTGCATTCATAACCAGACACACTGAATGCCCTTCATTAGCCTGGAGGGAGTGTGTTCCTGTACTAGCAGCTGAAGCCTTGGTCTGCAGTGTTTGACACTAACTTGTAGCTGTAATAATCTGTTTGTTTCACGTCTTTAACTACATTGTTTGGGAGGGTTTAGCAAAATAGCACCATCACTGTCGCTGTGTTTATATGTCAGTGGTGAGTTCTTAGTGTACTTAATTTACTCTCTCTCGTTTTCTCTCCCTCTCTCTCCACAGGCGTCCGCCGGCCCCCTGAAGTGGATAAATCCAACCACAGTGTTCACTACACTTTGCTAATAGCGTGTGTGCTTGTGGCTTTCGTCTTGGGCGCCTTTCTCTCCGGCTTTCTTGTCTCCTGTTACTGCAACCACAATGTCAACAAGACGAAGAGGCTGGCCAAGGACCCAGAGGCTCCAATCCCTCACGCTCTGTCTTTGCGTAGCCTGGCCAAGCTGAATGGGTTGCTGGAAAGCCAGGGCAAAGAGGAAAAGCTGGAGGTGTCTTCTCCAAAAATCTACAACTCTTTCTTCCAGAACGGGAAGGATCATCCACCACGCAGAAATGCCCACCACGGCGTCATGTCAGAGCTCATCCATCCTCATCACCACCATTCATCCGAGCTGTCTGGCCTGCCCACGCCTGATTCCACACCAGAGCTGCCGATCAAGAGCATGAAGGCCTTCAAGAACCAATGGGAGAAGAACCAGAATTGTAACAATGCCAAAGAGCCAAAGTCTCACAATGGAGCAGGGTCCAGACCCAGCTCTGCTGTTCATCAGCAGGTTTTCCCATTCACTCATGGTTTGGCCACCCGACAGGCACTGGGTGGTTCCCTGCACCCAATGGAAGAGCGTAAGATCCACAATGCAGAGCGCATTCCAAGTCAGCCACAGCACTGCTACCCTCATAAGATTGTTGACGTGACCTCACTTGATGAACTTCTAAAGCACATCCACGAGATCAATGTGGCAACTGGAAAAGCACCTACTGTGCTCACTTCCTCTATGTCAGCCAACGCAGGCCAAATGGCCTTTGCCAATCGTGTCCAGCCGCACATCCCAGAAACGGAGTCGGCCCCTTACTACAGCTCCTCCACCTTGCCCAGAGACAGCCTGACCAGACGCATGGATGTCCCTCCAGACATGCCTCCTCAGCATCAGTCCACGTTAGAGAGGATGTCCCGCCATGCCTCCCAACGCCACTCTCTCATGTCCGGTGGCGGAGGAGGGGTGTTGGTGTGCCGGGAGCCGAGCTTCGGCCGCCGTTCGCACCATCCTCCCCCTCCACTACTGTCCCGTGTGAACTCTACTGGCAGCGAGGTACGCCACCCGCTCCTCCCCAACAGCTACTTGACGCGCCAGCACAGCTACAGCGAGCAGCCAGAGGTCCACCGAGGGGCTGTGGTCCGCCGGACAACCTCGCTCAAGCCAGATGTCCCGCCTAAGCCTCTCTTCATCCCTGCCACCTCTCCTGTCAATCAGGCAGGGAAATTCAACTACTGAGTTCCGGCGGACTCTCT
This sequence comes from Crenuchus spilurus, assembly GCA_036984385.1. Lineage (NCBI taxonomy): Eukaryota > Metazoa > Chordata > Actinopteri > Characiformes > Crenuchidae > Crenuchus > Crenuchus spilurus. Next base: position 4,069 of record BRDA01014412.1, on the reverse strand, counting down.
AGTGCACTCCAGAGCCTAAAGACTACAAATCTACGCTCATGCATAGAGCAAGTCTAGACCGAATTCTAGATTCCCGAGACGTGCTTTAGGACGGCTTTTGACTAAATGCTGCGCTAACCACTGAGAACTGGATTCTTTCAAGAAGGCATAAAAAATGCATCCAGTGGAAGGAACAGTCATGAATTGATCAAGACTGCCAGTGTTGTCAACTTCACATTTGAACTTTTTTGTGTGTGTGTGTCTCATGAATATATTTGTACCATATTGGTATTGCTCAGCTATTTGCTTATAGAAGGTGAGGAACTAGAAGAGAACAGAACAGTGCCCATCTTGTTCTAGGCTGCCACTGTGTTGTGCGTGGCTTTTTAAGTGTTCTCTGGAGGCCGGGACCTGGACTACACTAACAGCTGGGCTTGAGCCTTACGTGATTCTGACCTTTCTTGCTTTGGCTTGACTATTCAGTTGATGTAGAGTTGACGAACTGCACCAATCCCAGCTCTAAACGTGTATATATGCATGTGTGTGTGTATATATATGTGTGTTCATATCTACACAGTATATGTATACATATACATACACAGTATATGTATCCTGATGAACAAAATGGATGATCTCCTCTGAAAGTAGCTCTTTGCCTTATTTTGAAAAGTAAACACGTTGTTGAAATGCCCTTCCGTTGATCTTTTACACTACAAATGAAAATCTCTTGGTGAAACACATGAGCAATAACCTATACACCATTTCTACCATTACCTTTTCAACAACACTGCCCACCATTAGAGTATTGTAGCCAAAATGTATACGAAAATCATTGTGATTGAAAGTCTGGTGACCAAAGGCATGGCTGCAGAAAAGAGCTCTAGAGTTTCCAAAATTAGTTTTCCTTCAAGTACTATGATTATGGATGTATGTAAGAGGAATGTAATCAGTTGTACATCAGGCTTGTCAGTTAATCCAAAGCAGTATGTTGTTTTATTTCTTTAACGCTCACTTAAAAGCTTGACATGAGTTGTCTTAAAGCTCAACACTAGTTTCTAACAGACTCAGCCATGCCCTCGACTTAAGATGTCAATGTAAAGTCCCCGTTGAGAGTGTCATTAAGTCCGTTACTGGGCTTAAACTGTGAAAACGGACCGTCTGTGCCAGAAAGCCAGCTTTAGCCCTGATCTGAGCTACTCCCGTTCTCATCGTGTTAAAACCGCATTTTTATCATTATTAACATTGTAGCTATTCGGTGTAAATATAGTAACAATAACTAGCCAAAATTCTGTTTGTGTAAATTTGTGCCTTATTTAATATGATATGTGCTATGGGGGGGCGTGTGGAGGAAGGGAAGGGGGAGTGGAGAGACGCTACCTTTATTGTTTCATTTGTAATTTTTAAAAAAAAAAGGAAGAAAAAAAAGATCGTTGGTGTCCGTACGTGTCAAATATATAAATATTCTATTGTAGATTTATATTTCTATTTAGACATTTTTAATATTCCCTTACCGTGTGAAGCTATTACGGTTGGCTGAGCAGCTGCCTGGTTTTTATGAATAGTATTTTTGCCCCTCCCCTTTTTTGTTGTTTCGGTTCTTTCCCTACGTGTGCATGTGTATTAATGCATTGCACAAAACAAATTGCAAGCAGAGCTGGCGTGGAGCGTTATTTGGTCTTCTACGGAAGTTTGTTTTGAGTATTTTTGGGTACGTTTGCTCATAGGATGTAGGCAAAATGAAAGTGCTTTTTTTTTTTTTTTTTTTACATTGATATTGGTGAACTCTCCAAACTCAACCCTCAGTAGGGGAAAGCAGTATTCATTTGGCTTCTGTCCGCTTGAAGGGGAGGCTTGGGGCTTGTGCGAGTGTGTATGGCTCCAAGCATGCTCATGCATGTGTGCTTGGATGTTTGTGTGTGTGTGTATATGTGTGTGTGTTTTTTAATCTGTTGGGAATATCATTTGGATGGAGTTCAAACATATCTTTCTCTCAGCTTTGCTCCGCTGCTGTACTGTCGAGCAGAATGACCATGTATGCTTCTCGACTCAAGGACATCTCTCCCCTCAAGCTTCTCTTTTGTGCTAATGATGTGTCTGGTTTTGCATAGAATTCTTGGTGCTGGTCTGAACTAGTTTTCCTATGTACACTTGAATCCATCTCTCCAGTAAGCTGCCTGTTTAAGACGTGATCCATGCAAGTATGTTGCCCCCAAAATGAAACCAAATGCGATGTCATATTTTAATAAATGGCTCGAGTTATCATATGCAAAGTACAGAGAACTGTAGGCATCTGTTGAGCGAAGCCCTTTTTAAAAGCTGGGGCTGCTTATTGAAGTGACTGTTGTCATTTCAGCGATGCCCAGGAGCAGGTCGCCTACGTGTTGGGGAGAGAAAGTGTAGTTTCTTTGAATTTCCGCGGAGATTAATGAAGGAAAGGGAATGAATGGTCTGTGTCTGCTTTATCTGCTCTAACCGCTGAGGTTTTTGTTATTGCACAGTGTAAATAAAGGGGAATATCATGGAGATGTCCACAATGCGGTGTTCTGTTCTGATTACTGCAGGACAAAAGCTCCACGGCTTCTCCGTCTCTGCTTTTTCTTGAATACCATTGTATTTTCCTTATAACAGAAATAAATCAGAAGACCTAACATGCATGTTGTGTGGAGTCATTGTGTTAAAAGGTTGACCCCCTTCTGGGGTCAGTAGTTGAATTCAGTTTATGAGACACATGGGCAGAATATAGGCCGAACCCAGTGTTGTGAAATTTGAATCTTGTAATGGTGCTAACAACAAACGATTTGGCAAAAAATTGGAAAGAGGAAAGAAAAAGCCCACCTGGGAGCTGAGACACCAATTGCTGGTCATTGCTCATTACTGTAGTGAACCATTGAAGAAAAAAAAAGATGGGAAATTGACTCACAGTGTGGTGTTTTATTATTATTATTATTATTATTATTATTATTATTATTAATTCTAGTATTTACCCATTTTTTTCCACTCCCAATGTAGTATTAGCCAATTAACCCATCCCATCCACTAAGGGCTCTCTCTCCACATCATTTTGCAATGTCCCTGACTCTAGGAGAATGAAGACAAGCACAAGCCTCCTCCAATGCATGTGATGCAGCCACCACCTCTTTTCTAACTAGCTGATACACCGTCACTGGGTAACCAACGCACTCGAAGGAAAGCCAGAACAGCCAGCTGTCAATGGCATACAGCATTACCGGGATTCAAACTCACGATCCTCTGGTCATAGTGTCAGCGTCTTGGCCTGCGGAGCCACTCAGGGGCCCTTACATGGTCTTCATATACAAATATTAATTCATGAATATCTACATGTAGAAATCTATAATATGCATTATTTCATAGTAAAATCACTTTAGAACTATTCTAATATCTTAATTAAGTAAAGATATTGGGTTTTGTTGCCCCGGAAAAAAAGCATGTTTAAAGGAACTGTTCAAAAATCATATTTGCACATATTCACCACTTACCTCGACGTCACCCGAGACATGCTAACACTGCTAACAAACACTAGAACTCAATCGTCACCTAAATAGTAATTTCCACCAAAACGCTCATCGCACTCAGACTGTATCCAGAGTTTAATAACAGTGTGTACAGGTGTGTTATAGGACAGAATACGAGATTTTGGGAGCTTAATAAAAGTAGCAAAAACTTGTGTAGCTGAATGCAACCATCTTAGTGCATTTTCACATCTGGACCAGGGTTCACCGTTTTGCTACATTGTATACATTTGGTCTGGTTAGTGTTAGTTTTAGTGAGAGCACTGAAGAACTTTTTATGACACACCTACGTCCTGTCGTCATAATCTACCTGGGCTGCGTCTCCCCATATTTCACCTTGATTGGGTTATAGAGCGTGTTTGATGCCCGCATGTTGTCAATTCAGTCTTGTTAACGTTATAAATATATATATATATATATATATATATATATATACAGGGGTTAGACAATGAAACTGAAACTGAAAGTGTGGGAGGTTTCATGGCTAAATTGGACCAGTCTGGTGGATCATTAATGTCACATTGCACCAGTAAGAGCAGAGTGTGAAGGTTCAGTTAGCA
>BRDA01014411.1:18352-28660 GCA_036984385.1 Crenuchus spilurus | reverse complement strand
ATCTGGTTTCAGGTGTGATTTTTAAATTGCTCACACCTGTTACTTATCACAGGTGAGTTTGAATGAGCATCACATGCTTGAAACAAAGTTATTTATTCTCAATTTTGAAAAGGTGCCAATAATTTTGTCTGGCCCATTTTTTTCCTGTTTTTTGTGTTGTTCCAATACACACAAAGGAAATAAACATGTGTATAACAAAACGTGTAATTGCAATAATTTTCTGGGAGAAATACTTAATTTTCTGGAAAACATTCAGGGTTGCCAACACTTTCGGCCATGACTGTACATATAATTTAAACGAAATGTGTAACTGCGACCCTGATAAGGATTAAGCAGGTGAGATAATGGATGGATGGATGGATACAATGAAAAGCAGAAAACATGAACATTAACAAATACCACTGCTATTTAGATAAGCAGATATCCAGTCTCTGTGTGATATATTAAATAATTTCCCTGATTCTTTTTCTTGCATAAAAAGCACCAATGAATTATTTCTTTCAGCTAGAAACTGAAATATTTTCATAAAAAATTCAGAATGTTGATTGAGTTATTCTCTTTTTCTGTCAGAATGCACCAGAAACACCAGATTACAATACAGAATCAGCCGGGCAATGTTGCTTTGTGGGGCATACACAGTTAAAGAATCAATATTCTTAATATTTCAATATTGATCTGCACATCCCTGAAAGTCATGTCCATATTAGAACATACTAGTTTGTGAGTGTTCATACAGCATCAATCCTTCTTTAAGTCAAGCAGACGTCACTATGTCTGCTAATGTCTTTGAGAAGATGAGCACTGTAATTGAATTTGTTTGCACATTGGTATTGATTCATTGAGGATTTATAGAACAATGCAGAAGTAAAGAGATTATAGTTTTCAGGAAGTAATAAATAAAATAATCTCTATTTTTAATAAATTCAGAAATAATTGCTATTTTTAATGGATTGTCTGTTCCCAACCCTCTCAGTGAGAATGTATGCACATTTAGCCTGAGATGTACCATTAGCCTCAGCAACCGAGGATATACCCAGTAGACAGACAATATATTATTGGTAAATTAGTGTTAAAACTATATACATAATATAAATTATATATACCCAAACTTCAATTTTTATTTTCAGAAAAGTCTTTGAAATGCATTTACACAAAAAACACTAAAATGTATAACATATCCAGTGTGTGTATGTGTACCCTATCAAGAATATTTGTTAATGATGTAAGATAATTTGGTGTTAACTGACATTAATATTAACTGATGGTCATAAAAAGTGGCTTAGCTGATTGAATCACTGAGTGATCAAACTGCATGTAGGTTTTGGTATTTTGCATTGTGTAGACTGAGGAAGGCTAATAATTGATGCATTTGGACATCTGAATCCCTAATTAAATGATGAATGTTTTTAAGCGTAGGGGTGGTATTTTACATAGTTGACGAGCAAAAAGGATTATAATTATAAACTAGTAAACATGTTTATGAGCATAAAATATGTCAAGTGAAAAAGTAATTCAGATAGTTGCAAGTTCTCCAGCACAGTTTTTGTGACTTTGTTTCAAACCTTTAACTATTGTCAGGAATTGAGTTTGGAGGGCAGAGCTTCCATGTTCTCCCCATGTCTGTGTGGGTTTCATCCGGGTCTCCAGTTTTCGCCCACTGGTTTCCTCCAAAAATATGAAGGTCAGGTGAATTGGATACTCTAAATTGTCTTTGTGTGTGTGTGTGTGTGTGTGTGTGTGTATACCTAGTGATAGATTGATGCCCTGTCCTGAGCTTGGCTAGGATAGTCTGTAATGCCCTACCCTGCGCCCAGTGAGGGGGTAAGGGAATATCCGCAAGGCTGAACAGGATTAAGCAGATATGATAATAGATGGATGGATGAGTTTGAAGGGCAGGGATGGAACATTCAACCCTGGACGTTTGGCCAGACTGGTCCTGTATAATAACAACAATTATTTATTTATGTTGATGGAGTAGGACATTGATGGTGATTGGGGTTGTAGCGTTTTTGTTTTTTGTTTTGTAGCTAGTCTGTCTGGGCTGATGGCTGTTGGATGGCCATTCTGGGGTTTTCCATAATGTGCAGATTGCCAGTTTGCCCCGGGAGGATGGTTAATGGTATTAGCACACACAATTACACACTCAAATGTACTAATCCAGTGCATACTTTCATTTCACTGAAAAGGGTAAATATTTGGTCAGGGTGTATCCACAGCCAACTCATGCTTTAAAAATCTTTATTGAGTACAGTTTAACTCAGGTACTCAGTTTAAAAATCTTAGTGAGTACAGTGTATCTTCTCAATATGGTTCTAATGCATATTTTACATTGTACTACTGCTCTCTGCTACAGAAACAAAGAATTGGATGAACCTTTTTATATGCATTTTTGGAATTTCCTAGTGGAACCTGGAATATTCCAGCAAAGTATTTTGGTTTGTTATTGATAATAATCCACTACATTCCAAATATTCAGAAAGTCCACATAATCAACAGATTACTTATATATTTATAATACTTATAATATTTATAATACAATATAATATTATAATAATGTATAATAGATATACTTATAATAATAATATATTTTAATTTATAGGTGCCTTTCAAGGCACCCAATCTTACATATAAGATAACAATATTACATATTACGTATTACTTAAATATTAAATGTAACATATAATATAAAAACCAAAGAAATAGAACTACAGTATATAATAAAAAAGAGTCCATTCTTATAGGCCTGTTTACGTTTTTAAGAGATACGTTTTTAGGTGAGATTTGAAGGTAGAGAGAGAGTGAATAATAATATAGGATGAAGAATGATGAGTACCATCCCAAAAACACCATCCCTACTGTGAAGCATGTGGGTGGAAGCATCATGTTTTGTGGGTGTTTTTCTGCACATGGGACAGGACGACTGCACTGTATTAAGGAGAGGATGACCGGGGCCATGTATTGTGAGATTTTGGGGAACAACCTCCTTCCCTCAGTCAGAGCATTGAAGATGGGTCATGGCTGGGTCTTCCAACATGACAATGACCCAAAGCACACAGCCAGGATAACCAAGAAGTGGCTCCGTAAGAAGCATATGAAGGTTCTGGAGCGGCCTAGCCAGTCTCCAGACCTAAACCCTATAGAAAATCTTTGGAGGGAGCTCAAACTCTGTGTTTCTCAGCGACAGCCCAGAAACCTGACTGATTTGGAGAAGATCTGTGTGGAGGAATGGGCCACAATCCCTGCTGCAGTGTGTGCAAACCTGGTGAAAAACTACAGGAAACGTTTGACCTCTGTAAAGGCTACTGTACCAAATATTAACATTGATTTTCACAGGTGTTCAAATACTTATTTGCAGCAGTAACACACAAATAAATTATTAAAAAATCATAAATTGTGATTTCTGGATTTGTTCTTTTAGATAATGTCTCTCACAGTGGACATGCACCTAAGATGAACATTTCAGACCCCTCCATGATTTCTAAGTGGGAGAACTTGCAAATTTGCAGGGTGTTCAAATACCATAGATATGGGCCCTTTAAGATGTGGTGGTATTTTTGCTACGTTTCTAGATCACGAGTAGATTAACTGTCAGTGCCGTCTCTGTATGGAGCTTGATTCAGGAGTTTATGCCACTATCACCACTTACACGTGTGCCCATCCATAGTAGTCCTATTTTGTGACTCATTTCCTTTCTCCTTCTGTATATTGTTTCCCTTCCCCCATTAGTGTCATATGTTCCCTCTTTCTTTTCTCAGTCAAAAACCTGTTTTGCTGTATTATAAATGACATCAACATTATTGTTGAGGGTTAATTACAATATTATTATTACGGGTTATTAGTACAATAGTCTATAAAACAGTAGAAGCTCTCAGTGGGAGAGAGAGAGAGAGAGAGAGAGAGAGACTACAAAGTGAGAGATAAAGTAATATAGATAGAAAAAAAGAAACAGAGAGTAAGTGAGACTGAGAGAGACAGAGGCAAAGATACAGAGAGAGAGAATGAGAGAGAGAGAGAGAGAGAGAGAGGGAGGCTGAGAGAAAGAGAGAAAGAAAGGGACAAAAATACAAATAAATAAATAAAGAGAGAGAGAAAGTGAGACTGACAGATACAGAGAGATAAATATACAGAGTGAATGTGAGAGAGGCAGGGAGGCTGAGAGGGGGAGAGAGAGAGAGAGAGAGAGAGAGAGGGAGAGAGAGAGGGAGAGAGAAGACACAGAAAGAGAGAGAGAATTTGCATGTCTTTGGGAATTTGTCTACCATAAGGCTACAGGAAGATCATGTATCACTAAGATTGATCTCACACACACACACACACGCATACCGCTGTTGCCAACTTAGTGATTTTGTTGCTATACTTAGTGAGTTTTCAGACCCCTCTAGCACATTTTTGTCAAAAAAAGCGACTAGCGACAAATTTAGCGACTTTTCCAAATGTTACTGGAGACTTTTGGAGACTCCATGTGAAAGCACAGATCGTTCTGCAGTTACTGTCCTCAGCAAGCAGTGAGTCCCTCCCTCGTCCCAAAGTTCTGACAGGCGGTTAGTCTTCCATTAGCCTTGCGCATCCTCCCCACTGCAGCCAGAGCAGAGCGGAGGTGAAGCAGGTCTCCTCTCTCCACGTCCACACTGCTAACAAATCCCACCTTGTAAATGTAAAAGTATTTCTTCACTGTCACACTAACATAAATCAGTGCATTTGACTCACACGGCCTCAGTCAGTTATTCACCTTGTCCACTGTATGTGCCTCTCTAACTAGCTCACCATGTCACAGTGTAAACTGTACATGCAGAAATACAGAAAGGAGTGAAATTAAACCCTGAATTTAAGGGCTGGTAGAAGTCGTGTATTGGGGATGAGACAGGGGCTTACTGCCTGTATTGTAAGGCTGATTTCTATATGAAACCATGTGATATAAAGAAACACATGACAACTCATTAGCTATGGCTGAACACTATTCCTTGCTGGCATGTGATCACATTAAATGTGCTATTCTAATATTAAACAATACGGGACAACACTGATTATGTAATGTAATCAAGTAATTTAGATAAACATTTTTAGGGCATTTTTTCCTCACTTTTTGTCTCTCCAAAAACGTATTCCTCTCTCCTACAGCCTCGATTACAACTATATACAAATAACCCATTATGCAAATTAGGTGATGACATCATATAGCGACTTTTAGGACAGCCAATAGCTACTTTCCTTACTGAGGAGCTGGCAACAGTGACACACACACACACACACTCACACACACACACTGACACCAGGACTAGAAGAGTGAGTCAGCTCTACAGCCTTCCACACTGTGAGTAACATCCTTCATAAATCCACATTTCTGTGTTGCATTTGTTCTGTGACGTGTTTATTGCAGTGAAAGTCCTGCCATGTCCATGTTCTGTAGTCCAGTGAAGAAAGACGTGTCAGCTGTTTGAGCTTGAGCTGTTAGCGTGGCAGATAACAAACTGAAAGTGTGGAAAGTGGAAAGAGCCCCCAGCCAAGGCTGTAATACACAGAGGACAGTGAAGTGCATCTACAGTTCAGTGTAATTCAAGATGTGAAAAGGAGAATGTAACTGCATGGAGAAGTCAATACGTATGCAGTTTCACAGCAGCCGGTTCGGTCCAGTCCCAGAGGCTCTGTCTCCTGCTGCTTTGTTTGCAGCTTCCATTTGAATGGACATTTGGCAGCCTACCACAAAGAGAGGCTTTTCACTACAAAGGCTATTTCTGTTCTGTTCAGGCTCAGACTCCATGTTTAAGTTCCTGTAGAGATGTTACGTGTACATGATACATTTATTGTATATTTAATTGCTATTTAAGTGAATGTGTTATATTATCAGTGACGTGTTATACTTCATATCTTCAGTGAATTCTTACAGTCTGTAAGTGACACTGACACAGTATACATACACTGTACTTAAAAATAAGCCCAAAATAATTTTATTAAGTAACTTCCTGCACTACTTTGAGTTAATTCACCTTGAGATGTATTACTTCAGTCAAAACTTCAAAAATACAACATATTTTTATCTATAATAATAATAATAATAATAATAATAATACATTTTATTTATAACGCACTTTTCATTAATGAAAATCTCAAAGTGCTACAAAACAACATAAGCACACAGCAAATCAGAAAAAAATATAGAATAAAAATAAAATCCCTACTAAGAACATCTGAAAATTATGACACCCTCGGCTGGAGCTAGAATAGGCCTGTTTAAAAAGAAAAGTCTTTAAGCCTTTTTTAAAACCATCCAGTGACTAGATCTAATACCAGCTAGGACCTTTCTCCTCACACTATGACATCATTTCCTCCTCTCAGGCTGCCAGTTTTTGGATTTGCTGACATATTGAACAAGCAGAGAGTTGCTCTACTCACACTACTGAACAAGCTTTTAACTTTACAACTACTGAGTAGTGCAGCTGTCTAATTGATTGTCCCTGTATCATGAGATCATGAGTTTAAACCCCAGTGATGCAACAGCTGTCTATAACTGAGAATGGTGGAGGGAAGAATCATAGATAGCAGTAAAGGTTTTTTGAATGAATGAATGAATGAACGTTACACTTATAAAGCGCCTTTCAAGATACCCAAGGACGGTTTACAATCAACACACTCCACTTACACACACTCAATCACACACATCAGCGAGATGCGGCAGCCAATCCCGCACAGCGTACTCTCAACCGGAAGCGACCGTCCACCTGGAGGACTGCATCCAGCACTAGGGGGATCACCCAGGACAGAGTGCCAACCATATCTGGGCATACACACATATATACACATTCATACACACACAGCAGGGTAATTTTTAGAGTAGCCAATTCACCTGACCTCCATGTTTTTGGACTGTGGGAGGAAACCGGAGTTCCCGGAGGAAACCCACGCAGACACGGGGAGAACATGGAAACTCCGCTCAAATGGGGACTCGAACCCAAGACCTCAGCGCTGAGAGGCGAACGTGCCAACCACTAAGCCACCGTGCCGCCCAATAAATTTTACCTCTGATTTTCACCCCAGTGTATAATTTAGTGACCAATTAACCCCGCCCCTTTTATAAACTTTTTTATCACTATCACTTGCAATGTCCCTGACTCTCTTGGAAGAGGGCAGATGAGCACAGGCCTCCTCTAATACCAGTGACGTCAACCCCCTTTTTTTCTGAACTGCAACTAGCACGAAAGCGCAGATTCCCAGTTCTGATGGATCGCCCGGCAGACACCCAAGTTAGTCAATGTTTATAGTGCTATGGAGAGTGCGCCGTCTTGCCCACCTGAAGAGAGAGCACGGCCAATTCTGCTCTCTCGAGCTGTCAATGGTAAGCAGCATGATCAGGATTCGAACTCGTGATACTGGGATCATAGTAGCAGCGCCTTAGTCCACTGAGCCACTCGTGGCAGCAATAAAGTTTATTGAAAATATGTTTTATAACATTTATTAAATCTTTTGAGTTGTACAAATTCTAAGTTGGGCCTTTTTTATATACATACCATCAGCCATAACATTAAAACCACCTACCTACCATCATGTAGATTGTTCATGCTGCTAAAACAGCTCTATGGCATGGACTCCACAACACCTCTGAAGGTGGTCCTGCGGTTTCTGACACCAAGATATTAGCGGCAGATCCATTAAGTCCCGTACACTTTGAGGTGTGGATTGTGCTTGTTCAACACTTCAGATTGAGATCTGAGGAATTTAGAGGCCAAGTCAACATCTTGAATGCCTCATCATGTTCCTTAAACCATTCCTGAACATTTTTTTGGTATTACCCTGCTGAAAGAGGTCACTGCCATTAGGGAATTCTGTTGTGATGCACTGTGACACCTTTCTATCATAGCCAGCAACGTTTGTGCTACATCAGCTCTTCTCAGGGATCAGACCAGATGGCCTTGCCTTCATCCTCTTGCACATCAATCAGCCTTGGGTGTTCATGTTCCTGTGGCCGGTGCACCAGTCGTCCTTCCTTGGACCGCTTTTGGTAGGTAGTAACCTCTGTATTCCAGGAACACTCAACAAGAGCTACCACTGTAAAGATGCTCTACCATCATGATTTGTCACCTGATGAAGTTGAGTTGAAGTCGACTGTTCATCTAATACATCACAACTATTGACAGACGACGTAAATAAATAATCGGTGACATTCACTTCACCTCACTGTTGTTTTAATGTTGTGGCTGATTGTGGTATATATTGTTTTTTATTGCATTTACATAAGATTCACAGTGTCCATTTCTGCTGTAAGGTCAGGATGTGAAAAACCTTTACAATGCTTTCATTTATGCATGCTTTTAGAGGGGTTGTTGGGTAAAGAAGTGCCGTGTGAAGCAGACATTATCCACAAGCCCTCCCCCATTTCTGCAGGGTGAGTTGAGGCTCATCAGAGCAAGCTGAGACTCCCGTAGTGCCAGTATACAGCCAACTGTGTCTGAAGGTTTTGATGATAGTTAGTTAGACTCTGTTTAAACTCTGTTTAGTTTGTGGTACAACAGTATTTTAATGATGCAACCCTTTTTGAATAATACTGAAGATCATACTGACTGGAGTCAGTGAGCAGATCCTTCATTAACCTTCAAAGACATCTACTGTTGTGTTTCTGATCTTCACATTCACAGCCAATAAAGTGACTGTTGGTAATAACAATGGCAAGAAGGAATCTTCTCAAAAATGCAAATGGAGATGGTAAGACTCTTATTTAATTTAGTAAAATTATACACATGTTAACATACCAAACCCCCTTTAACTGCATGCTAATGACAGTAATTGATTGTAGTTATGTTAATATAATTATATAGTAATGATTAATTCTTTGTAAGGGTGTAATAATTTTACATTAGAAAATTAAAAGCACACTGCATTAGTGGATTAGTAAAGTGGGCGGGAGAGGGTGGGGCTTTCTATGCTGCTTTGTTAGTTCTGTAGTTATGAGTGAGGAGCTAAACTGTGGACTCACTCACAGGCCTTGTTTAAGGGATTATAAGTAAAGCAGGTTTCTGCATGTTTTATCTCAGAGGGTTTGGAATTCTGGGAGTTGACTGAGAATGGAGGCAGCGAGTGGCAGGTGGAGGAGATGCCTGGAGACTGTGGACATGCCTTCAGCGATGACACCATATCCAAATATTTCAGCACCTCATTTGAGTGAGAGAATGTAGACTCTACTTCACTTTACACCAAAGCTTATTTCTTTATCATCTATAAATGTTATTTTAACCAGATGTTTATCTTGGCAGGACATGTTTATTTGCTAGGAATTATAACACAATAATATATATCATGTTATAATATATAAAACGAATGAACTACAGTGTTATAGTTTATTTGTGTTCAATAAAGAGAACTGTAGTACAGGCATGCGCGTAATTTGCGGGGGGGATAGGGGGGTTATGACCCCCCCAATAATCTGATCCAATCACTATAACTCCCCCAATAAAGTCACATAATTTCAATTTACAAAAACATCTTTCATGAATAACTTGTTAATTTTCTTTATTCATGTTCAATTTTGGGTGAAATACTAGCATGTTTAATCATTTGGTAATGTAACCCCCCCTTTCCCCAAAAAAATTTGGTATCAACCAACCTCCACCAAGCAGCAGCGCTCGCGTTTGCAGGGTTGCCAGGTTCGTGGTTTTAATGCCAAATTTGACTTGTTTGAAAATCCAGTCGCGGGTGAAAATTCAAGCGTAATAAAAAAATAATAATCCCTTGTAAACAAAATACTAAGTCGTACACTCATAGTTGTTTTGCCATTTGCTTCAAACGTGTGACAGACATATTTTGGGCTAGTTCAAGCTTCTGAAGGGCGGGTTTTAGACTAACTTTGGACTGGATATTTTTTGCTGGACCTGGCAACCCTGACCTGACAGCTGCTGGGGGAGTGGGTGTCGTAAGAAAAAACGAAAAGAGCACCAAAAAGTGGACAAAAAAAATTTTTTTTTCATTGTTGGTCGACAACACCGCCTTGTAAAAAGCGGAAAAATCAAAATGAGGTCAATGTAAATGTATTGTTAGCTGATTATTGAATAACTGTGCCGCTGTGTATCAGACACACTATGAATACCCGTTCAGGTATTTTAGCTAGCTCCGTTAGCTAGCTCTGCATTTCTTAATTGTTTAAGGTGTAGAGTAAATACAAAGAAAGTTAAATAAATACATAGTAAAAGCATTACAATGTAGTTCTAATACGGTTAACCCAAAATCTCCTGAATCCTTTTCGAAAAGTAAATGATTTAATAAATAAATAAATCGGCAGACAGCTCAAACCCCCCCCCCCCAATGCTGGACCCAAAGTTACGC
>BRDA01014411.1:0-18252 GCA_036984385.1 Crenuchus spilurus | reverse complement strand
AGTGCTCTAAAATGTCCTTGTAGTTGCTGCACTGACTTTGGACTTGATATAACACAGTGGACCAACACCAGCAGATAACATGACTCCTCAAACCATAACTAAAAGTAAAGTTTGCATTTCATTTGGAAATCCAGGTCCCAGATTCTGGAGGAAGAGTGGAGAGATACACAATCCAAGCTGCTTGAGGTTTAGTGTGAGCTTTTCACAATCAGTGATGGTTTGGGGAGTCATGTGGTGATGGTGATAGTGGATGAAAAAATGGTCAAAAATGGTCATGTTATAAAAATCTAAAAACAAATCAGTTTTAATAAGATCAGGTCCATGTAAAGTCATGTACTGGGTTAAACATGACAGTATGAATTATTTAATATGATAATAATAATGAATAATATTCATATTCATTGAAAATGGCCAGGTCACATCTAAATCACATGCACTGAAACACGACTATGAAGCATTTTGATAAGTTATGTGTGAATGAAACTAGTCTGAATACATAAGGTAAAGCTTCATTGTGCCCTCAGTATGTATGTTAATGTCTTCCACTGTCCATTTTGTGCAGGATATGTCTTAAAAAGCAGGTGGTTGACCTGGTGGCTGAAGGCTACACCCCTGAGGAGCTGGACACTCAGCCAGCTGTCACTGTGGAGGACTGGTAACTCACTACAGCTTTCACGGTTTTGATCTTTCTGAACCCAAAAATCCAGCTGTCCTTTCCATTTACTATTGTGTGTGTGTGTGTGTGTGTGTGTGTGTTTAGGTACTGCAGTCGTACAGATTGTGGGTGTGTTTACCAACTGACAGTGTGTCTGCTTGACGAGAATCAGGAGCTGTTGCAGGAGTTCAGGCCAGATTCTGTGACCCTTGACCCTAACACTGATGACTGCTCATGGAGACAGGTGGGGAAAGATCCACAATCACTGATCTGTAGTAGCCATATTCTACAGTATTAAACTTTAGAAGTTAGTCATCAAGAGACCAAACATGTTAAAGCAGAAAGTCTGAGGAAAATACTAAATAGTCAAATATTATTACTAGTGCATCTCCACAAATGTGAAAATTGTGTATCATTTCATTAAAAATGTCATATATTTTATATTTATTACACATAAAGTGACACATTTCCCTTTTTGTTTTAATGTTGATACTGTTTGAAGAGTCATTTACTCAAACTCAAAATTAAATATTGAAATAATTTGTGACTGTGGGGTCCAGAGAGCTTAAACGGGCTAAGGTGATGTCACTATGATCTGAGGATCGCGAGTTCAAATCCCAATTACAAGTGATAGGGAGAGTCAACGAGTGGGCGGGTTAATTGACTACCAAACATTGCACATAAAGTGACATATTTCAAGCCTTTTTTGTCATTTGGAGTTTCAGTAAATTACTATTCAAACAGTATCAGCAATAAAAAAGGTTTGTGTCACTTTATATGTAATGAATATAAAATATATGACAGTGTACATTTTACATGAAATAAATTAACACAAATTAATATTATTTTTAATTGTATTATGTTAGTATATCAAAGCTATTGTAATTTTAAGGATGAATAAATAGTTCAGTGTAGACTTTTTGAATATTCAGATTAAGTATAATATTCATTGAAGTACAAACTTAAATTCTGTTTGAAATAAAATTCCCAGGTTAGGTTTAGAGCTTTAATTATCTATGTTCCTCTACTGTGTAAATACTCACATCAGTCATATTCAGTGTAGTTGAAAATAATTTCATATCATGAGTGTGTGCATTGAAACACTTCCTAACTAGGAACTAGGAAGACTAAATCGTTATGGACAGATGACAGCATGAATGCATCACAGCATCCATGAAACTACTTGCAGGATGCTCCTGGTCAGCAGCCGTCAGTACCTACTGACAGTTACAAATTCTGTCTTATTGAGCATCTGCACAGATCTTGCACTCAAGTCCCGGGAGGCCAGAATCCTTGATTTAAGTCATCACTTAATTACCAGGTTCAGCATTGCTGGAAACTGATGTGTTTCAGCAGGAAATTCACAGAACTCTGCTGGATTCAGGCTCCCAAGGACTGGAGGTTTGAGTCATCTGATGTGATGGATGTGCAGGAACATCATGTCCAATCTGTCCAAGCTCAGTTTGCAACTTGCAGGACTTGGAGGATCTGCTGTTAAAATCTTGGTGCCAGATAACACAAGACACCTATGGGTCAAACCCCAGCAGAGTTGCCAGGTTCACGGTTTTCACGCTAAATTGGGCTTGTTTGAAAATCCAGTCGCGGGTGAAAATTCAAGGGTGGCAGGGTGCGTTTTTTGGGCTACTTTTAGCCGTGGCTGCCAAAAAAACAACAAAAAAGTGGGTGTTGCCTAGGATATTACTTCAACACGGCGGGCAAACGTGTATTAGTCGACACTAAGGAAGTTTGAATACAACAATAACAACGAAGAGGAAATTCGAGGAAATATTAGGAAAGATAGCTTGAAAAGTTATCGGGAGGTGGTATTGCAAGGACTGGGAAAAAGAAAAAGGTTTGATGGACTGATAATAAATCTCTTATACACAAAATACGTAAAAAAGTCGTACACTCATAGTTGTTTTGCCATTTGCTTCAAATGTGTGACAGACATATATTTTGGGCTAGTTTAAACTTTTGAAGGGCAGGTGTTAGACTGACTTTGGGCTGGATATTTTTTTTGGACCTGGCAACCCTGAACCCCAGGACCAACAGTATGCAGATGTTATTTCAAGTAGCCATATAAGGTGAAATATTTGATGAAGGGGGCATTCAGGACAGGTATAGGAGAGTATATAGAATACACACTTCTATTATGTGCAAGTGTTATTTAACAAATGCCATGAAATATAACTACATCAGGATTCATGAAAATCATTTTGTCTTCTCAGGTTAACCACACATTTACCGATTATGGTCCAGGCCTGCGCTTCATCTCCTTTGAGCATGGGGGTCAGGACACCAACTACTGGAACGGCTGGTTTGGAGTTAGAGTAACAGCGAGCTCGGTCACTATAGAGCTCTGAAAGTCTACAGCAGAGCTTAAATGAGTGAATGCTAGTATTGAGTAACTGCTAGATGAATTATGGCCTCTGTGTTATGCTGCGGGACTAACTTGAGCTGCTTAGATTCATGCACTTGGCAATCTGACATGAACAATAAATGATATGCAATAGAGTTTACTGTAGTGTTTATGTAGCCTAATGGGTGTTTACTCGGCTGCTGCTTTAATGGACAGTGCAATAGAGGATGTTTATAAATGGGATGCTATGATTGGAAATGCAATGCAAGCTGGTTATTGCACACCTCTTACCATGATGAAATAATATATCCTAGTGATGTTTGCATGATCTACTAATAACTACCTCTGCTGATGTAACCACCCCTTATTTTAGCTTTACTAATGCACTTTCCATTACGGCACACAATTTCAATTCAATCCTGCTATTCAAACATGGACAAGAGTATGTATGTCTTTTAACAAAATGAACTATTTCTGTTACGGACTGTCAATCAAAGGCAAAAAAGACTTAATAAAATCTGCAACTAACTATAACAGACTTTCAAGTGATTTATCTGTAACTCTCAATCATTAAGAGTCTCTTTTTATAACAATGTTTCACACAGTAATCATATTTACATATTTTTTCCAGTTAACCCAGATGTAGTCGATGTAGTCTACATTGTGCTTCTTCAGAACTCTAGCTGCAAGGCTAACATTGCTAATGATCACTATAACTCAGTAGTCACCTAAACAGCTCTTAATTATGGTCTTCCAGGCTAGTCAGCGGGTTTTAGAGTACAGTGATTGACACAGAGTACAGTGATTGAATTTTGTAAACATTGTTTCAAAACATAGAATTCAAAACAGACATTTTCAATGCAGGTGTGATGTGAGTTTGGCCTTCCCATTCAGGTTGAAGTCATAAAGAGTGTTGTTACTGCAGGCAGCCTGTAGAGTTTTTAAACTGGAAGATGATGAAAAATGATTTAACACAAGCTTAAGTTACTTGTTGGTGATGATTTTGGTCTCAACCGTTTGATCCACATGACAACTTATAGGTAACTCCAATATAGTGCAGTCAATCAGACCCAAAGTTTAAAGGCCCAGTAATTCAGTCAGATTCTGAATAAAAATATAAAATAAGGCTGAAGAGGCTTTGGTACATAAAACCACAGAAACATAATGGATAGTGGACAAAATACAAAGCAAAAATGTAGAATATGGTCCTTTTAAATGGAATTATTTTAGGAAAAAGCACCAACGGGTATTCATTAATGCATTTATGATTATTTTCACAGAGGAAAACAATGATGTCATCAGCTTCTTTTGGAGTAGACCTCCATGCCCCCTTGTGGTCAACCCACAAAACAAAGACAATCTGTCAAAACAAAGTCAAAACACATGTGGTCAAATCTTTATAATGCTTCACCACACGCAAAAACGTACATGACAACTTGTGATGGGCCTTGATGACAGGTTGACACTCCATTGTTTTCTCCTGACAGCTGCGTGTTTTGCATGCATTAGCATAGCTGTCTTATTAAGACAAGAATCTTTCTGTCCACTGACAGCTAAATGCATAATATAGATGTGGAAACAGATGAGGAAAAGAGCGAGGAACGTCTTCCACATTTAAAGGAAGCATATTTAAATGCACACATACAAAAGCATGCAAAAGTTTGGGCACCTCTGGTCAAACGTGTTACTGTGAGTAGATAAAATAAACGGATCTCTAAAAGGAATAAAGTTAAAACTGAAACATTATTTTCCACATCTAAGATTAGCAGTTTTTTTTTTCATTTTTACAACTGTAAAGTGGAACAATGGAAAGGAGCACCATGCACCCCAAGAGATTTACATTTACAGCATTTGACAAACGCTCTTATCCAGAGTGTTGTACATTAGGTAGAGAGGGGCTGGTCCATTTCTTGCTTTGTAGGTGAGCATCAGAGTTTAGAATCTGATGCGAGCAGCTACAGGAAGCCAGTGTAGTGAACACAGCAGTGGAGTGATGTGAGAGAACTTGGGCTGATTGAAGACCAGCTGAGCAGTTGCATTGTGGATCAGCTGCAGGGGCCTGATGGCTCTCATAGGAAGACCAGCCAGGAGTGAGTTGCAGTAGTCAAGTCTTGAGATGACGAGTGACTGGACAAGCACCTGGGCGGCATCCTGAGTTAGAAAGGGTCGGATTTGTCGAATGTTGAAGAGGAGGAACCTGCACGACCGAGTCAAGTTTGCAATGTAAGTAGAAAATGATAACTGTTCATATAGGATCACACCAAGGCTTCTTACATCTTGAGAAGGGACGACAATGGAGTTCTCAAAAAACAAATCAGATTTGAGCTCAGGTTAAGGTTTGTTATGAAGGTCCCAGACTTTAACATTAGCTTAAAAAAATACTTTAAAATAAAAGCTTCACAACCACACCGATGATACATTGACTCATAACAATGAGAATGTCTGTGTCATTGCCACTGTGGACCCAGAATGTCGGCTATAACACTATGTTACTGCAGAAACTGGGTCCTCGCGTGAGAACTGTAACACTTTACAGCACAACACCACGCACCACTAAGTCTTCAGCTAGCTCACTAATCCCAGCATGGAAATCATGGCAAAGGCTGAGAAGAGACCAAAGAAGATGTCAGAGGAAAGAAGGAAGAAAAAATGGGAGAGTGACAGAGCCAGAGACCGTACAACAGTAAATCTCAGACTGGCTTTAAGTTGTGAGCGAGAACTAAAAAAAGGGATACAAGACAGATGCTAAGCCGGCTCCATCACTTTTAGGCTTGCATGCAACCAAATACCTTAAGTTGTGCCAAAGATTTTGGTCAGTCTTTGTCAGTCTAACTTCAAATATGCCTTAAAACCTATCAAAGCTCTCAGCTGGCTTGTAATAGTTCCAATGTCTAATGTGCATTATAACCGATATCATGTACAGCTCTCCATGATGGAGCTCACAGCATTGACAACAATGGTGTTAAAGTGAACTACTCACCACAAATGTAGGGGCAGCCCAGAAGCAAAAAAAAAAAAACTAAATAAATATAAAATTCTTGCATAATTCAGCTTTAATTGTTTTGTTGACAATCATTGGTTCACATTATCAAACTTCTTGAGCTCAAAATGCTGATCTATGATCAAATAATAATAACATAGCCGTGAACATATAGCCTATATAGACAATTGAGAGTTTTCCTTCAAAGGTGCATGATAAATACAATGCTAAGAAAGGTCAGGTGATGCAAACTTCAAAGCTTTATACATTCTCTGTGTCCTCAGACCTTGCCACAACAATCAGCAGCCATGGGTTTCTCTCAGCAGCTGCCTGGCACTCTGAAAGTTTAAATAATTAATGCCCACAAGGCTACAAGAAGATAGCAAAGCATTTCAGGGTAGCCATTTCCTCAGTTTATAATGTAATTAAATGGCTGTGAACAGGAACAGTAGGGGTCAAGTTTAGGTCTTGAAGACCAAGAAAACTTTCAGAGAGAGCTGCTGGCAGGATGACTAAAAATGCAAATAAAACTCTGATAATGATCTACCCAGGTTTCAGGAATATAGTTGTAAATAAAGCAGTCAGACATTCATTTATTCTCACACCCGCTTAATCCTTATCAGGGTCACGGTTGCAGTCAGACATATCAATCTGAAATGGTTCATTGTAAAGAAACTCAATGTCTTGAGCAATTTCAATAGCTTGCTGTGAGGTAGCTGTTAGAGGCTTTAAGCACTTGAGATGTCTAGTTCCTATCATCATCACTGTGAATAAGTCTACCCTGTAAGTTTCTCTAGAATGGAGCACTTCACATCAAACCACTCTGAGCAAATTCATTGACATCCTAACAGTATAATTATGCACAAATTGTTCAAAAATAATAGAATTACACATTAATTTGAAATATAAATGTAATACAAAAATACATTTCCAGACTACGTTGTTATTTTTGCTCAAAATATGTATTTATTTCATACAGTACTGTACACAAAAATAGTGGTCTTAATTGGTTAAAACAGACAATCACTGAAACATGATTTAAAAAAAAAAGTTAAATAGATGTAAATAAATGACTTAACTCCAAGATCACTGTAAACTGACTAAAATCATATCAAGTTGTAACAGAAAGTGTTTAAATCCAACATGACATTATAAAAATGTTCTAACAACCACAAATGCTAAACAGATTTAACAAAGGAAAAAAAATACAGTATGGACTGATACTTAGCACCAATATTTGATTCTTCTATGTTGTTTCTAAAATATATCTAATAACAAAAGCCATATTCAGATTGGATTAAAATGACATGGGGTCCTGGGGTAATTCTGACTTTCACAGGAGGTCCTCTGTGATTATATTTACATTCGGATGGACCACGTCTGATTTATCCCCCTCGTCCTGACCTATTGATTTTTTTAGCTAAATCAGAGATCTTCTGATAACTTTAGTTCCATTAGCAAGCAAATCTGTTTTTATAGACAGAGGCTGTCTGACGTTATGAACTTCTGACTTCTGTTACTAGCCTTATTTAGTCTCTTAACATGCAGAACCAAAAAAACCTTCACAACTCACAAACTATAAAAATTAATTAGTTTTGACATGACACTTTATAATCTACCTGAAGTAATGGCGCTAAATGGCTAAAAACATTGATTACACTTTTCCTAGACAACAACCAGATTCTCCTTAATATAGAGCTTTTCTAACAAACCCCTCAAAAACCTCACTCCTGTAGTCATTTTAATGCTGTTCGGAGGCAGGAGTTTCAACTCTGGGGAAACCTGTAAAGTGTTAATAAGCAGACGTCCCCTGATAAACTAATCCAATCTGAATAGGGCTAAAAGGTCTCATTTTTAAATAATTTGATAATTTTGGTATCGCTGTGAAAACCTAGTCTAAATACTGATGGTTGAAGTTGATTACTGATTGTCCATTCATTCTAATATAAGTACGTTGCCCTGAAACCATGCAACACACAAACACTCAATACACACTTCATGTGATGGTTGTGATGTATAATGCAATACAGTGCACAAACACAAAGATTATCAGGTGGCCAACGTTTAGGTAGTAAAACATTTCTACATATGGGCGCCTTAAGATGTGAGGAACTGCCATTTCTGGATTGATTGCTTTTAATCACAGAGGTAAAAAAAAAATCTTTGTTAATACAGAACCCAGGGGTATACTTCAAAGCTGTTCACCTCAATATTAACCACCTCAAAATCAGCTTTGTTGTACTAGTGCATCGCAAAAAAAAAATAGAATATAATGTAAAAGTTCATTTGTCTTCATTTAATTTGAGAAGGTAAACCGTCAATTTCTTGCAAAATTAAGTAAAATTATATTAAAACAGTATCAACATTAAAACAAAACAAAAAAAAAACTGCTTCACAGATGTCACTATATGTGTAATTAAAATAAAATATGACTTTTTGAATTAAATTATTCAAACTTCTTCCTGATATTAATTTTTTTGGAGATGTACTAGAATACCCCACAGACATACTATCCAAACGTTTCTAGACCCATCTTCAAATTATTACATTTGGCAGGCTCTCATTTAATACCTTTGATTAACCAGAAGTCTTGCGTAAAATAAGCGTCCAATGGTGAAACACCACTCGTACTGTAATTTACTCCAAGACTATACATAATCCATGGCTGACAAACTGGCCCACAGTGTACGTAGAATTTTAAGCCAGCTGGGTGCCAGACTAAACATCACCTTCATTCAGCTTGTGACTTCATCTGCTTGCAGAAAGCCTCAAACTGCTGCTGCTCAAGTTCAGTCATTACTTTGTTCAGGGCATAGATCTGTAACAAAATTACAAAACAAATTTATAGGAAAGGCAAGACCCTTTGGATGTCCAGACACAAACAATTCAGAGCTCCATCTTAGATGTGGAGACAGATTGTAACCTTAATAATCTCCTTGCACTTCATAAATGTTCAGTTTCTGATCACAGAACCACTCTTGGCTGAATGACTTCGGTTGGTGGACAATTCTCAAACTAGCAATGACATTCTGTGTCTGAAAAAAACAAGCACAGCACACACTACAATGGTGCTACAGAGTCACTGTTGTGCTGAGAATGGTCCACTATCCAACAGCAGTCCTGTGGACAGAAACTGATCAATGATAAATGTGGCAGAGGGTTTCTGCTAAGCTGCACTACACATTAGAAAGGGTACACTTTATAATAGTAGACATATATAAAAGATAATTAAAGATTAAAATAAAGTGGACACTGAGGTTATAATTAATTCTAAAGGTTATGGGTTGTGGTTCTGGTAAGTGGGAAAAAAAACCTTTACATTACCTCTGCTCTTTGCCTCTGCTTGAGCTCCTGCTGGGCAGATTTCTGTTTCGCTCGGTCCCCTCGTGTTGGAGTTTCTTTCTGTTTTTGCTTGTCTTTTCGACAGGCAGGCTCCATCCTTTGCGGTCAATGCTGTCTTATGTAGATTTGTCCTAGAGGAAAATAATCGCAGACAACTTAGTTATATATACTCAAATGTCACACAACAACAGGTGTCTAAAGCCTGATTTGGATGGGATTAGTGTTACATAGTGAAATTACATAGAAAATCTTTGTTTCTCAGTGATTTTAGTCTCATCAAAATGTATGATATGCCATTAAAGATTCTGGTACTTTTACCTTTAACACAAGCTGTACAAATTACTCCAGTTTATATCAAATCTCATGCAAATATATGTAAATAAAGTTCTGTAAAAAGGAACTTGCTCAAGTATGGAGATACATTTAGTTACTTCATGCATGGCACAGATACCTCAGCATGGTCAAGTCTCTGGTAAACCTCAGTTGTTGCATGATTGCACAATCCAAAGGACTCCTCAGAGGACTGACGCTTCAGGTAGTTTTAGGTAAGATACTGTACTGCCTAGCCTATAGATTACATAAGTGTTTTGAACATCTAGCCTCTTAATTTTCAAACCTTTTATTATAAGATTAAACTTTTATGTCACTGTGTAAATTGCAGGTTAGCATCTAACCAGAAGTGCAAAATACAGTATTATTTACATATAAGGTTGTGATGTAACCATGGCAAAGTGATGCTGTAGTTACAATGAAAATAATAGTGGTAAAACCGTAGATGTTGCAAGTATAAATATACTAGTGCATAATACATTGTGAAAAAAAATTGTGTTCAGTTTAATAAGTAAATTTACAAAGGTCAACTACAATTTATATTAATACATATTTCAAGCCTTTTGTGATAATGCTGAATCTGTTTGAATAGTAATTTACTCAAACTCCCAACAAAATATTCTCATAATTTAATATTTGATTTCATTAAGCTATAAGGCATACTGATCAACATTAAAAAAGGCTTGAAATGACATTTTGAATTTAATAAATATTAAATATGAGTTTACCTTTTTAAATTTAATTAGCCACAATTTAACGTTTAATGTTCTGATGTTTTGATGTGGCACTGCAGATGCATTATATATAATGGAGAGACTGCAAATGTAGGTTGTACGTACTGGGAGAGCAGCATGTATAAAAATAACATGTACAAGTATGATTATGTACAGTTGTACACTTAGTGCAGTGCATCAATCAAATAGCCACTCACAACTCTGTCATTTATCCTCAGATTTCTTACATAGTCCAGTAGTACAATTATTTAACCGTACATCCCTAGTTAAACTATCACTATCCTAATAGGGCTTAACTCTGTTTTCTGATTGGCTTCCGCCTCATAGATTGCTGTTGGGTAGTAAAATCCATTTTTTCGTGATGGTGTATTGAAAAATGAGCTAGTGGGTAGATTTTAAATAATAGTCCAATTTCTTACTTTACAAACCCTACGTGGTGTTGCAATCCAACACTGTACATATAAATAACAATAATCTTCAGTAGGGACCGTATATAAAGGTTTTACTTTGACTGAATGGTGTCAACAGACCTTTAAAACTAAAGTTAAACTGATAATATAGCATTAGCATTCGGCTAATGTTTTTAGCTGGGTTATATCCAGTTAGTCAGGTTAAAAATAAAACAACAAATACAGGTCTCTGCTTCTAGGTTTGTTCAGTTATCATTAACGTTAACTGTTAATCAACTAGTTATTTATGATTAATTAATGGTATATTATAACATTAACTTTGCACAGTTAGTTGTTTAGCTATGTAGCTAGCTGCCGAACACGAAGCTGAAGTTAGCTTCTTATTCCAATTCCCCGTACTACCTTAAATACAGCCACAGGTACATTACTGAGCCTGGTGGCGCCTCGATAACTGCACTACTTAAGGTGGAACGGGGAATACGTTAGCTAGCTGATTACAAAAACCTCATCATGTACTACGTACATCTCATTTAAGAAAACAATGCCGATTTTACTCACCAACAAATACTTGAAACAGATTGTGTGCCGTTTAGTGATGAAGCGCTACGTTTATTTTGCTATTTAAAAACAAAGGGAAGTAAACAACAACAGCCAATCAGTCTGCTCCCGGAGTTACAGGTAAATATTCCCGGGTCAGGGTTGCCAGGTCCCGGAAGAATCTCCAGCCCGATGTCGCCAGAAAGCGGCCAACGGTAGCTAGACGTAGGTGCTTAAACCAGGCCAAAATATAAAGCGTCCATTCACATACGTCGGAGGAAACTGTAATTGCTTAAAGAAAGCCACTTTTAAATCTCCTCTTAATCTTACCCTTTCATTAATTTTGTTTTCTATTTATACTCTTAAAGCAGTTTGTATGCGTGTTCACATTATTATTATTATTATTATTATTATTATTATTATTATTATTATTATGAGAGAAGACTACATTTTAAAGTAGCGCAAAACGGCTAACGTTTTGTTTTTACCCTCGAATACAATATCAAAATTGCCAAATAAAAATCTACCCTGGCAACCCTGGATGAAATGAGTCTCGGGTTAAAATGAGAACCTCAGGACTGTTCCTTTTCACGTCATAAGCTTCAGTAAACACGAGACTCATTTGTGCACTATAAATTCACTAAACGAAAGCAGAGATAATGGAACAGGACCAGCCTATGACCTCCCAGCTCCCCAGTCTGTAAAAAAGGTTCATATTTAACATTGCCATAATGAAGCAGACCGCATGAGGTCGCCCCTGCAGTGGTGATGAGGGTTTAAAGGAAGAGTTCACTCACATTTCATACAGTATGTTCATACACAGATGTACACACGCACACAGCATTGTCTAGTCCCTGTAGAGAAGTCATGCCAATAGAATAAGAGCAGATAAACATTAATCTATTGGTACCATGCGGAATTCCAGGTGGACTAGAGTGTTATAAAGACCCCCAGCATTGAACTGTGCAGCAGTGGAACTGTGTTCTCTGGAATGATGGAGCTCCATTCAGTACTTTTGAAAGGAGTTGGAGATGAAGTGGGGTGGTGATCATCCAACATCCTCCTGACCTCACTAATACTCTCGGATATGAAGCCGAAGTTAGCTTCTTATCCCAAGAATGCAATCAAATTCTAACAGCAATGTTTAAAACTGTAGTAGACTGTTACTCCAGTAGGATAAAGCCCTTTTAATACCACTGATAATGTTTTATCATTTATATGTATATAATGTATTATTATTATTATTATTATTATTATTAATAATAATAATAATAATAATAATAATAATAATAATAATAATAATAATAAATTATATACATATAAATTATTAAGAATTATTACAGCAGCTTTACAGAAATCAATTTACAGCAGAAATAAACAGAAATTCTGCTATTTAGGTGACTACTCAGTTGTAGTGTTTGTTAGCAATGTTTGCATCATACGTGGAAACATTTATAAATGTGATTTTTTGAGTGAATTATTCCTTGAAGGACTGATGCTGAATTCCAAGTTTCTCACGGTTGAGTTTCTATGCATTTGGGTGTAGAAGCCATTATTTCATGCCTTATACAGTGCCCCATGTAGGGAAAATGGAGCCATTTGGGATGCATAATGACTCCTTGAAGTGAAGAATGGTAATCGGTTCAGTTATACTTTGATTTTATGATTTAGAGAAAAGCCAAAGTTTTGGAGAAATATCCATCATTTTGAAAGGGATCTATTTGTCTTAAAGTTAATGTATGAAAAGAAGCCTAAATGTGTATTATATGTCACTTGCAAAAATGTACCATGGTTGATCCATCATGGTAGAACCATTTTCATTTTTGGACACTAGCATGATACTAGACCATGGTTCAGTACAATGGAATGTCAGGGTAAAGGGTATCATGGTACCATAATGGTAATATTACAGTAATACAACTAGTTTTACCATTAATATATTGATATATCTACTATATTATATAAATATTAGACACCATGATGCTCCAATAAATTCCGAAGTAAAAACTGTTGACATATCAAGGTCAGGTTAAAAAATCTGTTACTAAATCACAAATTTGAAAGTACAGGATATCTCAAAAATTAGAAAACACCCATATAAAATGAAAATGTTTTTTGCAGATAG
This sequence comes from Crenuchus spilurus, assembly GCA_036984385.1. Lineage (NCBI taxonomy): Eukaryota > Metazoa > Chordata > Actinopteri > Characiformes > Crenuchidae > Crenuchus > Crenuchus spilurus. Next base: position 4,780 of record BRDA01014411.1, on the reverse strand, counting down.
ATGTGAAACCTCCCCTCACACCCCCATCTTATTTCTGCCAGGTGCTGTGTTTGTTTATGTCTTCCACGTGTCTTGTTCATGTCATGTCTCCACCCTCAGTTACGTCACATCATTGTACAGCCCTGCCGTCTCATTACATGTTAATCATTGTTGGCTATAAAGCCTCCTGTGTCACAGTCATTGTGAGTCATTGTTTTTCCCCACAGTAAAGTTTAGATGTTTGTCATGTATATCTTCATATTGCCACAGCTACACCTCTTTTGTTTGTTTTATGGAATAAAGTCTTGTTTTCTGGTTCCAACACTGCATTCTGTCTCCTCCAGCACCCCGTTACTGACAGTAGTATTAGACACAAGCTGTGGAGGAAGCGGGAAACCTTTAACTAACATGGCAGCCATCTTAAATACTACCATTTTGGATTCAACTTCAGTTGTTCACAATGTAAGTGTGTGACACATCAAACTGGTTGAGAGTATCCCCTGCAAAACAGTGGAGTGCTTCCTATCAGTGCAATGTAACTTTTTTCATTCTCCTGTTAAAATACAGATTATGTGAAACCAGAAATTTGACCATAAGGGCTACAGAGTATGTTTGATATACTGTTTGCCTTGTTTGAGTGGTAAGGCTGTCTTTTTGTCTCATTCCTGATGATCTGTCACCAAAACATCTGACTGAGTGCTGCACAAGCATCATCAGTTCTGTCTTTAAGATGAACAATATTCTGTATCTTCAGAGGAAACAAGAGCTTTGACATGAGCACACAAATAGAAATGCAGAGAGGTTAAACTGGACCTCCATTGCCAATCCACTTTTGGGAAATTGAACATCAAGATAGTCTCTGATGCCAACATCCTTCACATCACACATACAGAAGATTAATCACAGTTTTAACTTGTGAACAAATAGTTTTGTTGACATGAAGCACATCACTGTTTTTCTAGTCAAATTCTCTACCAGTTTGATATGTCATATACCCAGGCGCGTGGTAGTGGAGGGAAAAGTGGGACTGAGTTACCAGGGCCCCAAGTGGGGCGAGGGCCCTTGAGGAGTCTGGAATTTTATTTTCCTTTAAATATTAATAATATTTAAATAATAGGGGCGAGGGGCCCTGGGCACTGCTTGTCCATAGGGCCAAGGATTTGGTGCCACGCCCCCTGCACACACCTACCTTCACATTTACAAAAGTGAAGTTGAATTCAAGATGGCAGCATTCAAGACAGTGTATAAGTGTATAATAATATAATGATATATTTATCTAGTACTGTCAAATATGGCATACTGCAACCATGATTTTTTGTTTTTGTTGATTATTTGTTATTTTGTATCCATTGTTATTGTCTGTTTAATCAGTAAAGGATTGTAATAAAAAAATCAATGTTCAATAAAATTTCCAACCCTTATTCTACATAAAGATATGTATAAATATAAGACATTTGGTTTAACTGAGAACTCTGAGAACTGTATCTTAGAAAATAAGAAAGTGATGAGTATCTGGATGTGAAGACCAGTCTAGGTACTGGACCTGCTGGTGGGTCCAGGCTCTTTAAGAGTTTAAAGGAACTGAATTTTGTAAGGTGACTCTTATTCTTGTAAGAAGATGCTTCTTCTGTCACCCAACAAATGTGGTGCCTCCATTAGATTGAAGCTTAATTTGGGAGCTAAATGTGTGAGTGGACATTTTCTGTCCAAATCTGTCAGCAGTCAGGCCCTGGCATCACTGTTATCCCTTTGATATCAGATACCAAGAGCACTCATGTATCATTAAAAAGGCAGCTATAGTCTAATTTTGGGGCTTAATTTGGTGTCAGGTTGTCTGACACATACGGACCACCAAGTAGGCCCTGGCTGATCTTTCCCAAGTAATCCTCATCTATGTAAATATTGGTGAATATGATACCCAGCCGAGTCAGATAGACTGGAGACGTATGTGTTTGTATCATCTAGGAGAAGAAAAGAATGCACATATGTGTGATAATGTCTTATGAAGCTGAACGTTTGGAGCTCATATTGTCGTCTTCATCCCAATGCCCCTTGGCACTGCTGTGCCACGTGAAATTTATCATGGCACATTCCGGCATGTTTTCTTGGATTCCATTTCCAGCTCAGGAGAGCACTTGCTCTGAAATAATATCCAGAGAAGAACAACTGATCCTAAATACAACAGACCCCCTCCGACAGATTTTTCCACCCAGCACAACATCTTAAGACCACTCTTAACTCCTGGGGAAAAAACACTGCCATTGGCGGGGGGAGTTCCCATGAGCCACGGCTGCAGAGGTCTGTGGAAAAGCAGCCTGAACAAACTGAATGCGGTGGGTCTGTGAGGAGCTCTGCTGTAAGCTCATGATGCTCAGATGCATAACAGCAGCTCTGCCCACTCTCGCTGCTTTAAACTGCCTGTGCTTCCTACCACTACACCCCATTGACCAGGACATCATCCAGGCTAATATGTCTGTAATTGATATCTTCTTCCTCACATTGCATTCAAAGTTAAGACATTCAATCTTGAGACCTGTCTCAGTCTGGCTAGAGTGATATATGGTAGACTCACTGCAGAATAAAAAACTTGTAGCAAGCACATAATTTAGATCAGTGGTCACAAAGCTTCCTCCTGGAGAACTACTTTACTACAGACTTCAGTTTCCCCTATACACCCCCCACCCACCTGATCCATCTAATTAGCTGAACAAGTTGTATTAGATTTGGGTTGGAGCTGAAACTACAGGAAGGTTGGTGACCACTGCTTTAGATCATTATCAGGGAGTACAGATTACCCTTAAATCTGTACCAAGCAAATCAGAGGCAGATTCAGAGATTTTAAAGGCCCTTATTTAAAGACAGGAATAGGTCTCCTACTGAGCTTGGATTAGATTAGTCAATTTCATATACAGTATTTAGTTATAATTTTTATAGTTGTAAGTATACAAAGTAAACTATATTAGTTATCATTTAGTTTTAATGATGCTTTATTATTTGAATTTTATTTTTAGCATTAAGATGTAAATTGTGATAATAATTATTATATAAACCACTGCATGAATTCTATTATTATACACCCACACTGTCATTTATTTATATATATATATATATATATCTTTGTGTGTTCTATAACTGATTATGTGACTCAAAACTGAGTTAATAATGGAATCATAATTTACAGAAGCAAAGAACGCATTTAGAAAATTATATATATATATATATATATATATATATATATATATATATATATACAAATAAAATGAATTATTTTATACAACCTACACATCTCTGCTTTAAAGATGCAAGATAAATCTTTTAAGATTTAAATCTTTTTCAGGCACAGCACTGAAGGGACTTTATGTCAGATAATGTCACAGCAAAGAATTAAGCTAAAAGAGGGCGCCCTTCAGCAGGACAGAAACTCAGTTCTGTATGTTTGAGCCTCACGCATCATCAGGAGAAAAAGTCAGTAAAAAGTCAGAAATGAACAACTTGAGTAGAAAGAAAGAGGAGGGTTTCAGCTTATATATGACTCCTCCTTTTATATGTAAAATAAGAATGTAATGAATCTGTGATTGTATGTAATGCATGCTGTACCTGTGGAGTCTAAGAGGTTAATAAATAAGTTTAGTATCATTTGCAAAGATTTGTTGAAGCCCATATATACAAAATCCCATATATATATATATATACACTACTGCTCAAAAGTTTGGGATCACACATTAAACTGAACATCTGTGACAACCTGGACTTTTATTTCTGTGTGTTTTTGTTTTGATTTGATGATAAAATCCACAAATTCTGCTGCACCAGATACTCAAATGTTTATGTTAGAAGAGTGAGGTAGAACAGAGTCATGTCCAGTGATGTCTCACACACAATGTGTTAAACTTCTGGTGGAGATTAAACAGCTGTAGTAAAGCTTCTAAACTCACCATCAACAAATTGTGAACTAAACACAGTGACACTGTCCTCCCTCACCTTTCTGCCATAGAAGACTGAGTATCTGGAGCAGCAGCATCCGTGGACTTTATTATAATCTAGAAAAAAAAAAATAATAATAACAACAACAACAACAATACTACTACTACTACTGATAATAATAATAATAATAATAATAATAATAATAATAATAATAATAATAATAATAGGGTCCTTCTGAAATAAAAGTATAAATTGTCATGGAAAATCCTGGGTGATCCCAAACTTTTGAGCGGTAACATATATATATACAGGGGCGTGGAAGTGGGGGGGAAAGTGGACCTGACTACCCAGGGCCCGAGTAGGGAGAGGGGCCCATAAAAATCCTGATTTTTTTTTTTTTTTTTAATGTTTTTATTTCAAATGAATTGGGCCCTCAAATTAATTATTTATTAATTAATATTTCAAATATATTGATAATATCAACTGAGGGAATGAACTTTAGTCACAGTCCTCTCAACATATTAGACATTCTGGGAGCCCCCTCTTGGAGGCCCAAAATGGTTTAGTCCGCCCAACAGCGACTAGCAACAAGTGTAACGTCAGTGAGTGTAGATTGAATGATGGTGCTACCCATCATGCTGCCCAATAAGCAGAAATCGGGATATCAGAAGAAGAAAGAAAGGGAGAAAAAGGAAAGAAGGCAGAATGAGGGGAGACAGATGTTGACAGCTTTCTTTCCCAAAGGTGAACCGAGTTTGCTTGTTATGCAAAGTCCAATTTAAGGTTAAAGTAGTCCACTCAGACAGCTGCTGCTGATTTTTGGAGGCTCACGTGAAGTCGTTAGTTTAGTTAGTTGCCACCACAAAGTCAATATATT
>BRDA01014409.1:99063-124107 GCA_036984385.1 Crenuchus spilurus | reverse complement strand
TATATATATATATATATATATATATATATATATATATATATATATATAATCATATATCATTGAAAAGTTAATTTATGTCAGTAATTCAGTTCAAAAAGTGAAACTCATCTGTTATATAAAATCATTATACACAGAGTGTCTATTTCAACTGTTTATTTATTTTAATGTTGATGGTTATGGCCGACAGCCAATGAAAACCCAACAGTCAGTATCTCAGAACATAATATTATATAAGACCAATTAAAAAATGATGTTTGATACATACTGTAAATGTTGTTCTACTGAAAAGTATGTACAGTATATACACTCAGTACTTTGTTGCGGCTTTTTTGCATGAATTACTACATCAGTGCAGCGTGGTGTGGAAGTGATCAGCCTGTGGCACTGTTGAGGTGGTATGGAAGCCTAGGTTGCTTTGCGGCCTTCAGCTTGTCTGCATTGTTGGGTCTGGTGTCTCTCATCTTCCTCTTGACAATAGCTCATAGATACTCTGTGAGGTTTAGCTCAGGTGAGTTTACTGCCCAGCACAGTGATACTGTGGTTATTAAACCAGGTGTATTGGTAGTTTTAAACATATAGAACATTAAAATCATGTGGTACCAGTAACTGTGGGTTATCAAAAAGTTATTTTTTTATTCTCAATGTCCAGTAGTCTCCAGTGAAGGAAACACTCACATTCCAACTCTTCCCCTACATATTCACCCTGGCAATAGCTGCAAAAAACAAAAAAAAAACAAAAAAAAAAAACATTTATTTTATCAAGAGAGCCATCTGGAAGCAATTTGTAATGAAACACGCCATTTAAAATACCAGGTGCAGTTTTCTCCCGCTCTGAATTCCAGCAAATGCAGTAAACGTGTAACTGGGCATGCATTAAAAAGAGAGAGCAGCTCAGGTTAATCACATGCAGCATCATTTTAACACATTAACTTTGGGCTGCATGTCTGCATACGTGTATATAAGCTTACATACATTCAGCGGTGCTTGAACATTTGTGAAACCTTTCCCAGATAGCAAAGTTATTCTGGCCCACATCCCACATTTAATTTGGCCCACTTTCTGCATACATTGATGGCACTTGGGCGGACTGCTCCGGTTACAAGTTGTGGGCCACATAAATGTGAGATTTGGGCCACATATCAGCCAAATGTAGGTAATACTGCCATATCTCTGAAGTGGACCACATCTGTTTTAGAACATGTGGGCCAAATAGGTGTTTTAATATGTGGGCCACTGATGGCTCATATGTAGGTAACACTGCCATATCGCTGCTAGAAGTGGATCACATCTGTTATGGTACATGTGGGCCAAATGTGTAATTTCAATATAAGGGCCACATTTGGCTCACATGCAGGTTGTTGTGCCGATAGTGGGCCAGCAGTGCCATTTCTCAGCCAGAAGTGGCCCACATCCGTATCACATGCTATCTGGATTAGTATGTCCAATATTTAGGACAGATTGTTCTAAAAGTGCATACAGAGTCAAATCAAACAAATGAGACAAACCATTTAGACTTGATCATTTATTTATTGAGGAAAATGTTCTGTGAATAGAAAAAGTTTGTGAAGTTTTACTTTCAGTATCTGGTGTGACCTCCTTGTGTAGCAGTAACTAAATGTTTCTGGTCATTGTTGATCAGTCCTGCATATCCCTTCATACAAAACAGCTTTAACCAAGTATAATTTTTAGTTTAATTTTATTTACCTACAAGTACATTTCAGGACTTGTGTCAGGTCAAATAAGGGTCAGAATTATTGAAAATTCTATGTTTCACTTGATCAAATATATGTACACACTCATGAACTGTATGAATACATACATATTGTCCCACTCCTCCGCAACAGTGCCTATGCTTGTATTTTGGTTCCCAGTGTTCTCAGTGTTCCTGCCCTCATCTCATTCATCATTATGTCTCGTTAGAGGCCACACCTGTCTTGTGTTCCGTCACAGCCCCATTTGTTAATCACTTCTTAATTACGTGTGCTATATAGCTCCCTCATGTTTGCCTTGTCTTTTGTCAGTCATTCAATGTGAGTCATTAATGTTGTGTATGTTTGTACTACGTTTGTCAAGATTTGTTGATATCATTAAAGCAACAACACCTACGTCTGCATCCTCTTTCCCTGCTCAACCCTATCCATCACACATCTGTACATTTTCAATGAAAGCACATGCTTTTACTTAAGAATTGTAATGTTCAAATTTTATTCTGCCATTTCAGCATCTGTGGAAAGAACTCATCCACTCTTAACCCACATCACAACTTACAGAACTTCATGGACTTGCTATTGATGTATTGGTGCCAGATATCACAGGATTTTAGAGGTCTTGTGGAGTCCATGACTCTGAGTCAGAACTGTTTTGATGTCATTAGGAGGACCATCAGCATCGTTTTATTGGTCATTGGTGTATGTAACTTGGTGTAAGCTGAAACATACAACACTATGAAACTATTGTTGAGGAAAATAAATTATGTAACATGTAGAACGGTGTGAGTTTCCCTGCTTTTAATGCATATTCAGAACTGAAAATGTACAAAAGCAGTGAAACTGGCATAAACATGAGCACAGCCCTGTATATGCATTCACACTTGAAATAGCTTTATAGCAATTATCAACACTAGACATCTATGTGAATGCATGCCTTGCATAAAAGCTTTAGTGTTTGCATGCAGATGCTGAAGGTAAGATCTGCTGTTGCCAAAGCAGCACAAAGTGGCAGGATCTGAGAATTTGTTTGCCTTGATCATTGTGTTCTGAGCAATTTCTTCTCCAAGACTTTGCAGCTCAGACTGTACCAAAACCAAGGCCGTGAAGTTTGAGTTGTGGAACTGGAAGGCATTTTTGCCCTGTAGCACTTGAGATCGTTGTGGTCTTTTATCTTATTCACACACACACACACACACACACACACACACACACACACACACACACACACACACACACACACACACACACACACACACACACACACACTCCAGTCTGTTTCGTTCCTCCCATCTGCTCAGCTCCTGAGCACTGACTCCAGAACAGCCAGGGGCAGGAACGACGGCTCTTTCAAACAGAAAAATACAAACAAAACAGCACTACGGAGCTGTCTCTGAGCGCAATCTATAAGCATTGCTTTTTGTTTTATCAAGACTTTGCTATTTAAATGAGTACAGTATCCAAAATGTAAACAGGTGAGAGCAGCAATCACTGAGTCTTGCTTTCCAAAAGACACAGAATTTGTCCTCTGCATTTAAGCCATCTGTGCAGTGAAACACACACACTAACACACTAGGCTGTGAGAACGAAGCGGTGGGCAGCCCTATACTCCGTGCCCAGGGAGCAGTTGGGGGTTAGGTGCCTCGCTCAAGGGTACTTCAGTTATGATGACATCACAGTCGCACTTTAGCTTTAACTTCAAAAATCCTTCACTGGAATATTTAACTGCTGAATTAATGCAGCTTCTGCATTGCTTGAATGGCATTTAATTCAATTCTGCAATTCTTGGTACATTTTTTACTTGTTAGTTTTGTATTCCGCAAGAAAAAACACTAGACCAGGATCAGTATTTCAGCTCTAAATCCATTTCAGAAGAAAAACACCAGACGTTCTGCCCCTACTTGCTACACTGAAGGCTGTGCAGCCTTTTTTCTGAGAGCGCCATTGTTTTAGAGTCATGTAACATATTGTTTTGAATATTTTTTTATTATAATACCTTGATTAAATGTGAATTGCAATGTTGAAAGGCATTACCTTCAATTAGAAGACGGAAACTTGAAAATGACGACTTTGCAACTCTGTGTTCTGCTTGTTCCCAAGGTGAAGTGTGTAGGCTGGGAAGGCCATATTTATTCTTAATTGGGACTTAATTGGCTTCAACTGCAATCTTACAGCTGCACATAGAAAGGGAAATATATTGAAACTTTCTTTTTTTCCCCAAGGCTTAATTTGGTGGTGTGAGGACAGGTTCATCTAAAAGTACAAATTGCGTTTAAGAAGTAAACACTCTAAAGCATAATGTTTTGAATTCTGCGTTTGCATTCTTAAATTATACTCTTGATTTGAAGTCAGTTTTAATTGGCATTTATCTCCCTGCAGTCTGAGGGTTTTTCAGACAGTCTGATGTAGTCTGACATGCCTTCACTTTTTTACTAATTACACACATGATATCATTTCCCAAAGTGTTACACAGGCTTTTGTTCAGCACAACCTCAGCAACAACAGTGTCAAAACAGCAAGAGTCATACATCTATATTTTGATTAAATCTGCTCTAAACTTAGACTTTCCAAACACCTATTTTCAGATGTGCTGATATATTGTGAAAACACACTCTAAACATTTCTAGCCAAGACGTTTGAGCTCAAAACTGAATAATCAGAGGTATTGGCTACACACTGCTCATTACAGTTTATGAAAAATGTAATGGCTAAATTGGTCCTATGTTGAATATTTATGGGATAGGTGTGAGTTGAAGTGTGACTGGTCTTTGTTCGGTTGAGCACTCAGGAGATAACCTTTGTTTTGGCACATTCCTGGGCCACCTCTCCACCACTGGTATGTCCAAAATTACCATGTCATCATGATATGAATGGCAAATGGCGGGAAAACGGCACTGCGCTCCGACTCATGCTGAGAAATGTGTGTCTGCTTATTTAAGCTCCTCTCACAAGAATCTAAAAATATATTTCAATTAAATATATATATATATATATATATATATATATATATATAAACATTTGAAAAGTAGTCCCTAAAGTGTTTATTTATAATAAAATTCACAATCTAGTCTTTTATTAGGCCATGTATGAAGTCTCTTCTTCTCTCTGTAGACCCTGGGATGCAGGGTTGGTGGTGGGGGAAGGATGTTGGCTAGCTGGCTAATGGCTCACAGGAAGTAGGGGGAATATCTCTTGATCTGAAAATTTCAGTCATTCCAGTGTTAAAGTTTCTGGTCTATGTTTAGTTTTGATTCTAGGATAAAATCTCGCAAAGTTATGTAAGTGTTTATGTGGAATTTCAGTTTTGTTCCCGCAGGTGGGTCCTCTGACTCCAAAGAGTTAAAATCTGAGCCTCTTTTTGTCACATTTATCTTTTTGTTAGGTGGTAAACAGACACAAGCTTATTTAACAACTATATAAGCAGTCACAGTACAACACAATGCAAATGCTGAAGAGTAGAGGAGCAGGTGGTAGTATGTGATACATACTGAGCTAGTCTTCTCTCTGTTTGCAAATGAGCATTGTAGAGTTTGTAGAGAGTGACGGGGCTACTTTTGAAGTTTCGGTGAGAATTTGAATGTGTTTTTCTAGGGAACTGGCTAGATATTTACCGTGCATTGCAGATGTGCAAAGCGGTGAAAAAGAGTGGTTTACCATATTGTTATGCAGCCTACTCTAAACCCCCCTGAGCAATAAGTGCCATGTTCTGTGCAAAAAGCCCTTCAACAGCTAAACCACTGTGCTTTTAAGAATGGTAATGAAAAGCACCTCTGTACATAAATATCGCTGCCTCTTCAGGCCTCAGGGAGGAAATCTTCATTTTGGAGGAAGATGGTGAAACATGCCAAGAGGTGTGAATGGGGCATCCCTGGGGGACAAGGCCTTGATCCTGAAGTGGGCTTAGACTTAACAAACACCATCCCATCCGTGGCACAGAGGGAGCCTTGACATGATGGTGTTTTAACAGAATCAAACAATATGGGCCGAGGCTCGGCCAAGCCCCAGGCGCAGGCATATTTAGCTGCTGAAATAAACATGAGGCCGTGTGTGAGTTAGCGAGGCTCACAGGAAGCCCTAACCCAGCATTGCTCTCTCTCCTTGCCAAAAGCAAACTCACAAAAGAAGCGTACACAGGAGTGGTTCTTTACTTCTCAAGTTGGGTTCCTCCTGCCAGGGTTTATTGATCGCAGAAACAGTAGGGTAGGAGGGATGTATGAATCACATCCGGAGCCTCTTGGTGGACTCCTGGTGTTGGCCAGAAGTTGCTCTCTTGTCTTTCTCCCATATCTCAGCACCATGGCTGCCCTTGCAATCCTCCAGGTTATAAATAGAGGACGTAGGCTGGGGCAGCAGGAGCTAGCGTCTCATCTCCCAAAGTGAAGTCTGAAAGCAGGATGACCGACTCTGTAGACGACAAGGGCTGAAGGGTTGATTGACAGGATGAAGTGTGCAATTACCTGTCAAGAAATGAATTATGGAGGTGGAGCGGACAGCTCAGACTCAAGATGGTGGTGTTTTTTGTTCGATTCTGTCTGTCCATCTGTCTAAATCTCTCGAAACAAACTCCTCTTGCCAGCCCTCACCTTTTGTCAAAGGTGCAGTCAGCCTGACAGCGCTTCCCTTTTATCCATCTTAAATGTTAGAATTTTCCATAATGGACCTATTTGCCCAGCGATTAGGCAACAATGCTATGAAAATTTCCTTCAAATAGCACGAGCATCTCTACAGCTCAGCTCGCAGCGACCGTCATGATCTCTGTACCCTGATGTCCTGCTGCTGCTTCCTAACTTGCGAATGGTTTCACCTGGGCCTCAACTCAACCACTACTTCCAACTACAGCACATGGCCACTCTGAACAGCTGGATGACACCATGGCCTGACTCCAGGAACACAAGATGGCTACGGCAGATGGCCAATTACACCTCATAATACCTAATTGTAAATGATGAGGCAGGTGTCAAATTAGCCATACCTGCGAATATCTGGGAACACAAACCAGGTCAATCCAAAATACTCATCAGTGAACGGAACATCTGAGTAGAGGTATACATGAGACATTATTTGGGTTTTGAAGCATATTTAAATCTGTTGTTTGAATAGAAAGTTTGGCCTTTGCTGCAGGCTGTCGGGTACGTTATGATGACTCCCCCAAGGTCAGAGTCTGCATAGTGATGGCAGTAATGCCAAGTGTCTGTTAGTCATCAAAGTCACCTTCTGTCTGATGCTGGTGGACGTTCTGGCCCAACTATTTGTCCATGCCTCTTTCTCACGAACGTTCCAGTTAGTCCTTGGTTGTACTCTGCAGGTCAGTGTGACCCTCCCTAGTTTTGTCTCAAACGCGATTAGCTTCCCCGTGCCGCCAGAGCCACTGTGCCCACCTCACTTAATTACAACAAGCTTGTCCTCTACAAGAGTCTGGATGCAGACAGGTCCACCGCTGACCTCCATAACCCCAGCCGTCCTGATCCTCCCTTATCTCATTGCAGAGATAGGTGATCAGCGACCTGCTTCCATCAGGTTGGAAAGTTAAAAGTCCGCCAGACACTGCCGCTGTGAATGCATGCACATATCTCCTGTTATTTCAACAGAGTGCTACAATAACCTCTGACCCCCATTAACGGCTGTCGGTAATAAAGCGGGCGGTTGGAAGCATCGCTGCTTGTGAAAACCAATTAGGCCGTTTTTGACCCGCTGGTTTAACAGCCTGACGCAGATGTAGTGCTTCGCAACAACAGTGACCGTGGAATAATAGTGTGAAGCGGGGTGGAGATGTGTGCAGGGGGTGGTGGTGTTGGTGATGGTGTGAGGAAAACAAGTGGAGCAGCCCACCCGCTGCAGCCGGCAGGAGGGGGCTGAAGAGCTTTAGAAATGTCGATTTCCAACACGGCAGGGCAAAGGGCAGGGATGTAAAAGCGCGGCCTCATGGGAGATTTCTTGGCCCTTTCCCCGCAAAATCGCACTGGGCCCGGTCTGAAAAGGAGACATTTAGTGCCGTCTGCCTACGCGCAGTAAACACTGTCTGATAGACGTGTGTGGTTGAAAAGGCTGTGGTGGGGGAGAGAGAGATAGAGAGAAGAGTGGAGAGATGGAGGTGGAGGTGAGGGGGTAGGCTGTAATTGTGGAGGTGGCGGGGGTTGATGGCTGCCTCAGGCGAACAGATGTGGAGGGGAGAACACTGGCAAACTGTGTAGAGGCCCATGACACAACAGAGCCAAAGAGATGTTGTAAGTTAAAAGGTGAATTAGAGCTATACCAGGTGTGTGTGTGTGTGTGTGTGTGTGTGTGTGTGTGTGAGAGAGAGAGAGAGAGAGAGATAGAAAGAGAGAGAGAGAGAGAGAGAATGGGATCAAACATTAAATTTTTACTTATGATAATTACTATTTTTTTGTTGTTTTTTTTCCATTTTGTATATCCACACAAGCTAAGCAGGTCTTGGTATGGTTAGTACTTGGATGGGAGACTTTCATGGAAAAGCTTTTGGCTGCTGGAAGGAGGAGGTGATGGGGACACTGTGTTTTGTAAATGTTTGTCATAATTTGGATGTTAAATTGAGGTCCCAACTCGGTTTGTATCCCTTGTGAGAGTAGAGATGTTACTGTGATGTCATAGCTAAGTGTCATGCTCTGAATCATCCTCATCTTCAAAAACTGGCTCTCTTCTCACCTCTCTGTTTAATAGCTGACATATGGTCTGAGTTCTGATGTGGGCTGACTCTTGTAAAATCATCCAGGTGGATGCTGACCATTGGTGGTGCTTGAGGTGACTCTAAGGTCAGTCCCAAACGGCAGAGCACACTGGGCTGGATTCTTAGACATGGTTAAAACATAATCTACAACAAACATCAGCAGTAACATTGAATTACCATTTTGAATTAGTCTTAGGCTTAATCTAGGATTGTTCAAAGCAGAACCTAATGTCTACAGAACCTGAGACTTGATAATATCAACATCTAAACAAGCTTTTACTGACTTTAAATTCAGCTGTACACAACAGTCATGACTAATTGATTATATTCAGTGTTTTGGGGAAAGTAGTGCAAACTTTAAGTGCAGTTTTTCAATCAGCACATTCAACTAAAAACCTGGTTACACTGACTTGGCAGCTGCTGAGGTATGCCACACATGCTTACATAAGCACAGTCAGGTTGTTTACTAACCACAGAGGACCATGTGTCCCTATACCCTCAGGTCAGTGCATCTTGGACTGCGGCTCTGCTTAAGTAAATAGCAGCCAGAAAGTTCTTCAGGAACCTTTGCGCACGGCTGTGGAAGAGTGTCCATATCGTCTGTGTTTGGGGCCCCAGGGCCACTCTCTGCACCCCAGATGAGTGGCCCATATTGGGCCGCACTGGCCCCGCGGAGCCCAACATATGGACGCAAAGTGGTGCCAACGGGGCAGCAAATGGTGGGCCGTGCCCATCTGAGCCCCTCTGTCACGGCACACTACCCCAGGCATCTGCTTCCCCTGACCACAATCAGGCCACTGCAGCAGAGAGAGACAGAGTGAGAGAGAAAGATAGAATAAAGATAGACAGGTGTGAGAACAGAGGGAGAGATGAAAGAGAAAGTGAAAGAAAGAATGAAACTCAGAAGAGGATAGAGTTTGACATTTATATACAGTGTATATATATATATATACCACCAGTGGCCTTCAAATTCCCCCAAGCACAAGACGATTACGTTCTCTCTCTCTCTCTCTCTCTCTCGCTCTCTCTCTCTCTTTATACATATACATATATACAGTTTCTCCAAGCTTTCAGACACTTCATCAACCCATTTTCTCTAACCACTCATTTTTAGAGATGCCATAAATTGAGGGTAAAGCACACACACACACACACACTCAGAACCTGAGAATAATAATCATGAGCAGAATGTTTATCTTGTGCCAGCGTCATTGTTGACATACGCTTCCATCTCTTCATAAGGCCTAAATTGGATTTTTGCTTGCATGTTAGTAAAGAATATGTGTTTAGCATTAGCTTTGGCTCTCTTTGCTGGGGTTCTGCCTCATGCTGCGATGCCACAGGGCACACATTAGCATCAGTGGCACTGTTGAAGAGCTTTATCATAAAGCCAGCATCAATAAGCACAGATACAGCACTCCTCCATGAAGGCCCCCCAGCTATAACTGTGCTGGAAACACTCACTGTACCATATAAAGTCTTTTTTATTATTCTTTAGTGCCACGGACTGCCTGATTTAACACTGCCAATGTTGGATTAGTGGAGCTGTTTCATTAACGCTCTGAAGGCTTTTCTGGACAGTGCATGTGTGTATGGTATTGTGGGTGTGACTTTTGAGGGTGAAATTGGCAAGTTATACATAGTATTCAGGCAGTCGTGTTCTTAGAGAGAGAGAGAGAGAGAGAGAGAGAGAGAGACTACTAGAAAGAGGTAAAACACTGTCTTGGAAAGCAAAATACATATAGTGGAACCTCGGTTTTCATCATTAATTTGTTCTAAAGTGCCTAATAATAACCAAAACAAACTATAACTAAAGCAATATTTCCCATAAGAAATAATGTAAATCCAGTTAATCTGTTCTAGACGCTCCAAAATATGAACAAAAACACATTTTATATAGAATAACTATAGTTTTAAATACAGAACACAATGAGAAATAAATACAAAAGACTAATGAAATGGATAAATGAACATTTAACATCACCCTTACAGGTTTACGCTCTGTTTTAGAGAGTGCTGGTGTGGTCCATCCAGGAGCCTTTGTTTTGTACACCCATTCTTGGGCTTCTTGATTGCTATTTGTTTTCGCAATTGTTTTCAGGTGGTAGCGCTGCGTGCCGTCGCTTTAGTGTGACGTGTTTTAGTTTTTTTTTTTTATGTTATCAAGGAGAAACAATGAGAAACAAAGCCCACTCACCTGGATGAGTGAGGAATGTGTGGGTGGATGCTTTGTTTTTACAAAAATTAGCAACAAGTGATGAAACTGTGATGAAAACCAGGCAGATAAATGATAACTGAACCAAAATGTCCCCCCAAAAGGTTGATGATAACCAAATTGTATGATAACCAGGGCAAACGATAACCAAGGTTCCAATGTACAAGCAAAAGGCATGGTAGAGAAAGACTGATGGGGGAGTCCATGACTATTTTTAGGTCAATTGTCTCTCCTTGGAGTGGGCAACAGTTAAACACTCTCTCAGTATGAGTGTAATCTATCTGGCTATCCCAGACCTTGCTGGCTGTGTTAAGTCTCTCCATCCTGCACTTTCTTACCTTATCATTAAACATTCCCACAAGCACTCACATGTGCCACAACAGACACATCCACATGTTCAATTATGATGTGGAAACAGCAGAAAGAAAAGGTTGAGTCATGTTGAAGTGTCTGTGCAGGCCTTGTGTGGTGTGTTGAGGGGGAAATTAATTTGTGTTTGATGAGTCAGGCTTCATTATTTCTGTTCAATCCAGCCTGATAAAGCATCACTCCCCAGAGATAGCACATTGAAACACACACACACACAGGGTTGTTTCTGTGAATTGTGGGGACATTACATAGACTTACTCAAACCTTTAAACCCTAACCTTAACCGCAAAACATCACCTAAAATTGTCACGATTTACGTTCCAGGGACCAGCTTTGTCGAAATGTCCCCACATCGTTGTGTTTAAACAGGTTTTGGTCCCCATAATGTGGCATAAATCTGCACACACACAAGCACACTTTGGTAGTACTATACTATTGAGGACATTGAATTCACTTGTCTAATAATAGTAAAAATATTAAAACGTTTATATGAAAATTCTACAGTTCTTGTGAGGACCAGAAAAATGTCCCCACTTTTACTAATCTGACATGCATTTATATTATTATGAGGATTTTTAGTCCCCACCAGGGAGATATACAAGACACACACACTTCTGTGTATCTGTCTCTAGTGATTTAAAACCAGAAAAAACAACAACATAAAAAATAATATAAAATTAACAGCAGAACAGATGAATAGATGGCTTGCACTGTGTTTCTTTTGGCAAACAGAGGGGGTTACTAAACACTTACACTGCATGCTCGCCTAGTTTTCAATAGCTCTGCTGAGAACAAAATCAGCCAGAAGCTATCAAGTGTCAAATGAGTCAATTTCATGTCTTTTCAAGGCATTAAGTAACCCAAGAATTAAAAGCAAAGGTGGGGAATTGTACTACCAGATTATAAGTAATTAGTTGTATATAGAAAATTGAATCTAGTTGAAAGTAGGCCACCATTAGATCTACAAAATGTATTGAAACTGGAATTGCCCCCATTTTTATTTCACGGATATAAAAAATATGAAATAGATTGATAATATATAACATGATAGATAAATGGGTAATTTTATATATAATATATTGTCCACCAAACCAGCATTTTTTTCGTTTTGATTTCAGAAATATGGTCACCTTACTCTGCCTTCCACTCGGTCACTCTGCTCTGTATTATTTTTGGCTCTTCATTCTCTTTCTCGCTCTCTCTCTCTTTCCCCAACCCGCATCACAGGAAACATGTTGCTCAAATGTTGCTCTTTGGTGGATCAGGAGACTAAAGAGACAGATTCATGTCTTTTGTTAAGATCAGTGTTATACTGGCATATCCTGAGCACTAAGCGAGACTATATTGAGATCTATACTGAAACTCGAGGACACGTGAAATTTTTTTTTTTAATATCTGAGCATCTTGAGATGTCAACTCAAGTCTACTTTGTTTCCATCTCATCTTATTGGTGTCTACTGAAACTACTGAGAAATAAAGTCTTCACCCAATGAGTGTTCACCCTGTTTTTCAATTTCAGGTCTGAACATCTTAGCCTGTCTGTCTTTGTCTCTGTCTCCTACTGCCTGAGGCCGGCCTCTAATTGTATGTGTTCTATTTGGTAGGGGCAGTGCCAGTTTAGTGGGTGGCAGGTGGAGGCTTATGGAGTGCCCCTGCTGGAATAATGAGGCACAAAGCCCTCTTTCAGTTGGAAGCCAACTTGAAATCCCACCTCTTTAGCCTTACCATGGCTGATCACGTAGAGGAACATGGGACTGTAGCAATCCTGGAATGTCCTGCTGGGTTAAGCGAGGTGTGTTAAGTCATATCTAGCTGGAATTTGCTTTGCTTTGGCAATGGAACCCTGCAGCAAAGATTTGTCACCAGCTTTCGGATAACAAGGTTAGATCCTGATGGTGTTCTGTTTTCCCTCGAGGGAATACTTGCCGTTATCTTAAAGTTCAATCCGATTCTCAAAAGGGTTGAGGGAGATTTTTACCAACAGCCCCTTAAACCATTGATTTGCCTCAAGGGATTGAATCTGCAAAACTGTTTTCAGGAACTGCCATGTTTTGTACAACTCCAGATAAAACACCTCCATCAACTCCACATGATTTGTGCTTTCAGTTATGGAGCAGATACAGCATCATTATTTTGCTTCTTTGTGTTCATTAGACAGTCCTATTACCTGCTTGTATGTTTGGAATTGTCAAGTCTTTGCATTCACATAGTTTGTAGTCAACAACACTGAGGATGTTGAGACCTTGCTGTGCCATCTGTCCATCCACCTATTAATTTCCCCTTATCCGTATTCGGGTTGCGGGGATAACAACCCAAGTAAAATAGACCAGACGTCCCTCTCCCCAGTCACCTCTTCTACCGCATATGGGAGGATTCCAAGGCTAGCTGACAGATATAATCTCTCCAGTGTGTCCTGGGTCTTCCCCGGAGTCTCCTCCCAGCTAGACATGCCTGGAACACCTCACCAGGGAGTTGAGTTCCTAACCAGGTTCCCGAACCACCTCAACGGACTCCTTTTGACATAGGGGAGCAACGGCTCTACTTTGCGTCTTTCCAAGATGTCTGAACTCGTCACCCTATCTCTAAAGGAGAGTCTGGACACCCTACAAATGCACCTTCCTGTGCATGTTTGAGAGCTTTCTAGTTAGGTAACCTGAGGGGTGTTTCACAGAAGCAAGATTTCTCAGTTAGCCAGTTAAATTAAGCCCACCATGGGGAATTCTCCAATGGGAATATTCCATAAACATAAGATATCAGTATAAACACTTGAAAAGACAAAGAAATTGAAGCTGTTTCAGTCGCTCCAGTGGTCGGCTAATGCTGGCTGTTCTGCAGGCCATGAAGGCATTGACCCCCCTCTCCGGGTGTCTACTAAGCCTGTTTCCCATGCAAATATGCCATACGCATTTGGGTGGCTGGATAATTAGGCCAGTCTTTTGATGGGTACAGCACAAAGCCTGCCTGCCTCTTTTTTAGACCGATTTGAGCCTTCCTCATCCTCCTCAGGCACATGCAGGCACGCGTGGGTCAAAGGCCACCTCAGCCTGATTATTTTCTCCCTTTCTTCATTAGGCCATCATGTGAAGATTTTTTTCTAGAAGTACGTACATCTGACACAATTATCAAATCAGTTTCCCAAAAACACCAAACGTGCCAAGTCTAGTGGAAAAAAAAAAGACGTCTGATACTTTTTCAATGGTATCTCATTGAAGCAAGCAGAACTTTGACTTCACTGGGATATTTGTGTTGATAAGTCAAAGATTTTTTGACATGAAAACACAGATTTGAGACAATTCTAGTGGAATTTAAAGCTAATGTCAATTTGATTACAAATAAAATGTAGGTATTTATCTGTACTTGTCATGTAAACAGCATATTCTAATCATTTTTTATGGATTTTTTTAAAGAAATCTGATAAAAAAATGCCAGATTTGATGTCAGTAAACAAGTTTTCAGTGCATGTACAATACCAGTCACAAGTTTGGACACATCGTCTGAATATTCAGTGTTTTTTTTTTGTCTTTCAAAAATTGCCTGCATTGTAGATTAATAATAAAGTCATCCAAACTATGAATAAACACATCTGTAATTATTTAGTAAACAAAACAGTGTTAAACAAACCAGAATATGTTTATATTTTACATTCTTCACAGTAGGCACCTCTTGCTTAGATGCAGCTTTCTTGGCATTTTCTCAGTCAGCTTTATGAGGTAGTCACCTGGAATGACTTTCAGTTAACAGCTGTGTCTTGTCAAGAGTTCATGACTTGCATTTCTTGCCTCTTAATGTGTTTGAGACATCAGTTGTGTGTCTACTTTGAAGTAAAATCTAAAACATGTTTTGGTTTGTTTAACACTTTTAAGTTTACTACATGATTCCTTATGTGTTCACTCATAGTCGGGATGACTTCAGTATTTACAATGTAGGAAAAAAAAACATTGAATGAGAAGGTGTGTCCAACTTTCACTTTTCTCAGTCTGAGCATGTGTGAAACTGAGCTCTGTCCGGCTTTAACAGCACAAACAAAACACTTTTTTTTCTGAAATAACAGACATTTTAAGCAGATAAAATGTTTATTTTAAAATGAAAAAATAAATAATTACTATCATATTTATTGTATGAATGCTTGCCCCCATATCTGCAGTGAGAAGTAAGACAATTTAAAACTATAAAAACAATACTTAAAAGTAATGCTGGTCTTTCTTTGTTGACATGTATGTCGTATGCTTCTTTTCTGTGACTTTATTGGCTGCTTTTAAAGCAGAAATCTGATTATTGTCTGAATCACAGAGGTCTTATAACCAAAATGCATATAAACACATCATATTAGAGACAATTTTGAGTTATCTGATTATTAAATGCATGCACTAATAACTCTAGACTTCTGGATCAGTGGCAGTTTAGTTTTTTTTTTTTTTCCTCTCCAAATTAGCCTCTCACCAAAAGCAGGGTGTGAATACACTAGGCTCTTAGACAACACTAAGAACAGCAAATGTGTGTCCCTGCAACCTCTAATTAAGAGATTTTCCTTAATGATCTATCAGGCAAGACTCCCTGACACCTCAAAGTGTGTGTGCCTGGGTGTCGCTGTGTTTCTAAAGCCTGCTGGCCTGATACGCTCTGGGTAATGGCTGACATTTCTTCATTTGTGCATCTAATTGCTGATTTGCACATTGGGCATATAATTGCTGCTGAGGCCTGATCTATGCACAATAATGTGGACGGGGTCTGGCCCTGGGTCTGACTGTGCTCTTATCACTCTATCCAGACTATTTTTAGATCATGTTTCCACCCCCACCCCCCCCATTTTCTGTCTTTCCCTGTTCTCTTCACTTTGCATGCTTTATTTATGCACAAGCGTCGTGACGCTCGTCCAGCTTGGCTGGCACCGTGCCAGAACAAATCGTCACTTCAGAGTTACAAACCTGTGTGTGCGCGTGTCACTCACTCCCATCCCCACGCCGCATCACTCACACACTCCACCGGCTCTCGCCAACCCTTTTAGTGACTGTTTGCTTGGAAATAACGTGATCTAGGCTGGCAGGCAAGGGCCTATGCTCCACGTCCCCGAGACGGAGGCGCTAAAAGAGATTCAGAAGCAGCGAGAGCACCTCTATGGTTTTGGCTTAGTGAATTGAAAGCATCGATCATAAACAAGACAGCAAACTAGCAGTTGAATCCCTTGTGTGACCCCATATCATTCCCGCATTGCAATCTATAATACAGGCCTTTTGAAGCTGCCTTGGCTCAGTGATGGTGTAGTTACAACAGCAAAACTAAAGTATTACAAGTATTTGCACCAGTTTTAGAATTAGCACCAAGATTAGTTTTAGGGCCAGATTTACAATTAGAACCAGAATTAGTTTTAGGGCCAGCTTTAGAATTACAACCAGGATTAGTTTTAGGGCCAGTTTTAGAATTACAACCAGGATTAGTTTTAGGGTCAGTTTTAGAATTAGAACCAGAATTAGTTTTATGGCCAGCTTTAGAATTACAACCAGGATTAGTTTTAGGGTCAGTTTTAGAATTAGAACCAGAATTAGTTTTAGGACCACCTTTAGAATTATAACCAGGATTATTTTTAAGGCCAACTTTAGAATTACTACCAGGATTAGTTTTAGGGCCAGTTTTAGAATTAGAACCAGAATTAGTTTTAGGGCCAAAATTACAATTAGAACCAGAATTAGTTTTAGGGCCAGCTTTAGAATTATAACCAGGGTTAGTTTTAGGGCCAGTTTTAGAATTAGAACCATAATTAGTTTTAGGGCCACCTTTAGAATTAGAACCAGAATTAGTTTTAGGGCCACCTTTAGAATTAGAACCAGGATTAGTTTTAGGGCCAGTTTTAGAATTAGAACCAGAATTAGTTTTAGGGCCAGCTTTAGAATTACAACCAGGATTAGTTTAAGGGCCAGTTTTAGAATTAGAACCAGAATTAGTTTTATGGCCAGCTTTATAATTAGAACCATAATTAGTTTTAGGGCCAGCTTTAGAATTAGAAACAGAATTAGAGTTAGGAACAGCTTTAGAGTTGGAACCAGCTTTAGGGTTAGGACCACAGTTAGGGTTAGAACCAGGTTAGGTTTAGGAATAAAGTTGGGACCAGGTTTAGGTTTAAGACCAACTTTAGAGTTAGAAACTTGTTTAAAATTAGGACAAATTTTAGAGTTACATCCAGAGTTATTGTTAGGATCAGCTTTACAGTTTGAAGCAGAGTTATAGTTAGGACCAGCTTTAGAGTTGGAAACAAGGTTAGGGATAGGGCCAGGTTAGGTTTAGGAATAGAGTTAGGACCAGTTTTAGTTTTAGAACCAGGGTTAGGTTTAAGACCACCTTTAGAGTTAGAACTAAATTTTGAATTAGGACCATTTTTAGAGTTACAGCCAGGGTTATTGTTAGGATCAGCTTTACAGTTAGAAGCAGAGTTGAAGTTAGGCCAGTTTTAGTTTTAGAACCAGATTTAGGTTTAAGACCAGCTTTAGACTATGATAGGCATCTACAAAAAAACATCTACAAAAGTATGTAAATTCCTGAATTTCCCGCAAGGGATTAATAAAGTATCTATCTATCTATCTATCTATCTATCTATCTATCTATCTATCTATCTATCTATCTATCTATCTATCTATCTAAATAGAGTGGTTCTTTTTATGTATTGCTTTTTGTATGCATGCACATCTAAACATTCAAACAATATTTGACAGAATATATAGTCTAATATTTGGAATATTCTACAATAATTTTTTTATGTAAGAGTTTGTGTTATTGAATCTAGAGAAGAGTAATGGGAACATCTGGACGTGGGACATCTGTTGTCTCCTCAAACGAGGACACAAACATGTGGATTAATGCGTGCAGCCCATTTCTTTCCTAATGGCCGTCTGAGTGTCTTGTACGATTTGCGACACATTCTGTTCCGTCTGTCCTTGCATGGCAGTCATATTGAGGACAACATGACCTAACACCCCCCCCAACACACACACGCACACATACGCACTTTCTACAATGCAAGTCACAAAGCATCTCTTAATTACGGCAAGATAACTGTGTCTCAGTGCTTGTCAGGGCTGCCAGCGGGGCTAATGTGGAGGAGAACTGAGGATATGTGTGTGTGTGTGTGTGTGTGTGTGTGTGTATGTAAGTGTGTGTGTATGTTGGAGTGTGTCAGAGTTGCTCCATCAGGGCACCGGGCGAACGTTAACTAGGGCTGACGTTAATGGCTGCCATAATGAAACACTCAAGCCCTAATTAAGCTAGATTTCAGTGGCCAAGCAATAGTGCAGGGCATTGGCATTCCCCATAGCACTCTCTCTCTCTCTCTCTCTCTCTCTCTCTCTCTCTCTCCGAAAGCACACTAGCCTCCCTCTTAATGACTAAAGTCTGTTAGCAGAGCATGTTTTCCGCATGCTAACATATGCTCTGGAAACAAAGCTTTGATCGACCAGACTTCACCGTCAGCTCTTTCTCCTTACTTCCACCTCTCTCAGTCTGTTCCTGCGTTCTTTCGCAAAAGCCGACCCGATGCCTTTCTCCAGCAATAAAGGGAAATCTGTCCTCTTTGAGATGTCATTATGCGGCAAATGGGATCTGAGCAAGGCATTAGAAACATTAGGGAATCAGAGGTTCCACTGGAAGAAGCTGACAATCGCTCGCAACGTGAACGATCTTTATACTTCCTTTTATTCTACAAATCCCATCTGGGCCTGATTAAAAATGGTGACATGCTTCACCCCCCCTCCCACAACCACCACCACCACCTCACATCCCATCCCATCTCATCCCGAGAGGCTTGTAACAAGCATAAATGGGAGAGCAAAGTATACGGAATGACACAAAGCAAGGGAAGCTGGGCACTGACGATTTGGCAAAGTGACATTTCGGCTCTTTGGAGCCTTTGGCAAAGTGCAATTCCAGTTCTGCTCTCTGCCACATCTTTACTAGGGGTGTTGTTTAATACATACACATTCTTTGGAGAAACAAACAACAAACACTGGGTCCCATAAGAATATATATATATATATATATGATGGTGAGTCATAAATGATCTGCACTCTGGATGTAGATTTATTTTAATCATCATTTTTCCACACAATCTTTCTACTTTTCAATACATTTTGTCCATCTATCAACAAGATTTTATTTTTTTATTACTGTGAGTCACGAATGCACCACTGTCTTCACCTCTTCATCAGACATGAGTTTCCATTATCTTATGATTTCTTTCAGGGGACAAAACAGGTGATAATCTGATGGAGCGAGATCAGGACTGTAGGGGTACTTTAACACCTCAAAAACAAGATTTGTTTAGCAGTCCTGTGTTTGGTTTGGATTTTTGGCTTCAGCTCTTCACTGTACTGAACACTGTTGATTGTTTTTTGTTTAACTGTGCAAATCACAAGTGAGGCGGCCATTTTTGTTGCACTGCAGTCACAAATGAACTGATGTAATACGTTCAAACCTGCACAGCAGTTATAAGACCAACAGACGTTTCAATATAAACTGAATATTTGACTGTTGGACAGGGGCAAAGGTGAATGCCTCAATGGTTTAGCATGGACAGTATATTGTATTTTTATATTATTTTAATTATTACCAGAAAATGGACTCTACGACATTGATAGCTTCTTATATGGTTAGTAAATACTGTATGTCCACATCCAGCACATATATTATGTACCTTATAGATTGCCCTTTCCTTATTTAAATACAAAATAATGATCATTGTTCAACACTTGCAAATACAGATATAACCCAGTATAGCAGCATCCCCCTAGTCTTTACTGGACTGGGGTTGTTTCATTGCCCCGTGGCTCTGATCCTCTACTGCATGGTTGTTAAGTACAAAGAGAGGTTGAGAAATATTGGTGTGACCTTTGAAATGACCTTTGGTGTTGTTTGGCAGCCCATGTTCTATAGGTGAGCGCTCAACAGAAAATGATCTATCTGTCAGGTTATGCTTGGCTGCATTTTTGGGCTTGTAAAAGTAGGGTTTGCTGTAACTGTTCTTGTCTCCTATGCCTTTTGAAGGACAAGAACATTCGTTTTTCTTGTGAAAAAGTCAAATCTCTTTGTCTGAGTCTTGCTTGTTCCATGTAATTGGCGCTTTGGCAACCTAGTGCTTGCTTTGAGGTGCTGGATCCAAGAATCAGCCTACATAGGCTGTTCGTTCTGTACATATCATTGCCCCATCATTCGCTTTATAATCAACTCGCTTTCATTACATTCCTGCGACCCGTGGATATATTTACCCTATATATCCATAATTGCATTTCTGGTTCTTGTTTGAAAACCAGCACATAGTTTCTATTATATGCACAACTTTTTAGTTGTTTTACTTTATGTCCTACAATTCGGTGTTGTTTGTTGTGTCCATGTAATCATCTGCTATGTGCTGAGAATGGCTGGTGGCTTCAGTCTGCTTTTGATTTGCTGAAGTTCATTCGGGTCACACCTCAGGATGAGGTTTCACTCATGACAGCGGTTAGTGTCACCGGTAACTCCTCATTAGTGGCCATTCTAGCACCAGCCTCACTCAGGGAGAGAAACAGGAGGTGGTTCTGACTTTCCTCAGATCCGTAGAGCTCTATGAAATGAGCCTCCCTGGGTCAGCGGACGCAGAAAGCTGAGCCGTCATACGGAGTGACGAATGCGCAGACTGCCGTTCCCTTTAATAATGTTTTGATGTATCGGTCGTAGGGATGTGACGGCAAAGTAGCAGCGCAGAAGCATGTTCAATTATAAGCGAGGACTGCAGGGTGTGTAGGGAGAAGGGGAGAGAGAGAGAACATAATGTACGCCCAGCCTGTGACCCAAGCCTATGATGAACACTCCCATCATAGACGGCCTTATATTTGACACTCCGAGCCTATAGATGTGTCAAGGACGAGATTTATGCCATCATGTATGTGTATGGGCTGTTTGTTTGCGTATGTGTGTGTGTACGCAGAGGCGGTGCTTTCTCATGGGCGTGCATGCAGAGATATGATGCCCCAGGCGCCCTTTGTGTCAAATAGCCATCAGCCGTAGCGCGTGTCACTCTATTAACCTTCAGCCGAAGTCATCTAGTGCACGCGCCTTCCCAGCATGCCCTGCAGGGTTACGTTTTTTCCGCACGCTGACAGAAAACGGCACAACATCTCTCCCACAGGCACTTGTAGTGGCATAAGTTAAGTGTGTGAGTGTGTGCATTAGTGTGTGCTCTGATTAAGTTTTCCTCGCTGCATCCTGCCACAGTGGTGGATGACCACAGGGGTCTCTCTCGAAGGCTGCCGCACTCGCGTTAATGTGATTCCGCCGAGACCCTTGCTGTTTGCAGCTGTCCACTTCCTCTTCTCGGCTCCCGCTCCCTGTCAGAAGCCACCGTTCTAAACAAACAAACAAGGGCCAACGTATGGCGTGCACTTTGTATGCTCTCCAATGCAAAAAAAAGCTCAGTAAGTGCTGAGCTCTCAGTCAATGGACTAAACCTGACGTTAACTGTCAAGAGTCAGCGTCATCACGGCTGTTTCAAGACGTCATTGCATGTAAAGAAACTTACTTTGAGCATTCCGAACTTCTTTAGGAAGTGCTGGCTTGACGCTGTATGCCACTTTTTGTCTGATGATTATAGACAAAGTAAAAAAAGAGATATGATAATTTAAATTTGATGTCAAAACAAGAGATGCCTAAAAGGAAGTCCTACAATGCAGCATGACCTTACCATTTGTTGCCTATAGTTGTCACTTCATTTATCTCAGAGTTTACTGTTATAAATTCACATTTACAAAATGTTAACACAGTCAAACATTAAAATGCTAACATCTTGTTTAATGTGGTATATAAGGTCTCAAAAAAAGCCAAAACGCTCCTGAGGGTTTGTTCGTATTTGCAGCCATGTTTGATGATATTATGACATATTAAGAGCAATTAAAAACAAACAATGCCATACTAGGCCAGACACAATGTATCTATTATCTGTCATTAGATTTCATTACTTACATTTTTCAGACAAAATAAATATGGTTCAAGATTAGAGAACATTGAATAATTTATCAAACAAACAATTATAAACAATTATATCATACTTATGCAATCACTTTACACTACTTCCTACACTTCAGTCATGTTTCTCTGTTTGGGTAAAGGATTATATGTTGTGATCAGTCTTTATGTCTAATTGAATAAAATAATCTCTTAACTAGCATCTGGTTTTTAATGTATGATTAATTATGATCTGGCTTTTACACTTTGTAGCATTTTTAATCAATTAACATTGACATTAGACTAATCCCTTGTTTTCTTTCTTTTTATATGCCAATGCCGGGGCTGCTTCTTCAACTGTGTAGGTGAGTTATCTTTTATGAAATAATATGAATTTTGATGTCTGTCTGTCTATCTATTTAGCTATCTATCCATCTATCCATCCATCCAACTATCTATCCTTCCATTACGGATGTACCTTTATGACATTTTCAGTTCCAAAAAAATTGTTACTAATTAACAACCAATATTGGTATCATACAAATGGTCTAAGCAAAAATATTGTAATGTAAATAATTTAATATAATATAAAATTCAGGATGCAGCTGTCGGGTGAAGACGCTACTGGGTCTAAGCTAAAATTATTCACAAAAAAAATTGACCATATTTGTAGGAGGAGGTCAGTAACATCCATCCATCCTTCCCTCATCTTCCATTTAAACCAGAATTAGTTTTAGGGCCAGATTTACAATTAGAACCAGAATTAGTTTTAGGGCCAGATTTACAATTAGAACCAGAATTAGTTTTAGGGCCAGCTTTAGAATTATAACCAGAATTAGTTTTAGGGCCAGCTTTAGAATTATAACCAGGATTAGTTTTAGGGCCAGTTTTAGAATTAGAACCAGAATTAGTTTTAGGGCCACCTTTAGAATTAGAACCAGAATTAGTTTTAGGGCCAGTTTTAGAATTAGAACCAATCAATCTATTGGTGGATCAATCAATCTATCTATCTATCTATCTATCTATCTATCTATCTATCTATCTATCTATCTATCTATCTATCTACATACTCAGCTACCTTCTGATCCACATCTCTGTCTAATAAGCATCATTGCTGATTCATTACAAAGCCATGGCCATCTAGATACAGTGATGTTTTTCATTTGTCCAGCTGTTGCCAAATGAGCCAAGTGGTTAGTAATTACAGGCATATTTGATAAGTTACTCATTATAACCCAAATATCAAGAATAAGGAAAACATAACAGCACAATTTAAGAAGTAAAAGAAAGTGCTGTTTTTTGTGTCCATTTTACATCAAGTCAACAGACAAGAGAGGCACCTGGGCCAGATGTCACTAACCAGTTTCCAGGCAATGAATCACTTCCCCGTCTTGATTAAAAAACAAAAAAAAAAAGAGGTGTGGCTGGCCACCATTATGAGAATCTCTTTTTCTGCAGGTTTATCAGCCAACGTTGGAGCGAAAACTCCATACATAGCCTCATCCCAAACCTGTCCCTCTCAGCATGGCCTCCTCTGTTAAGAGGAAAGAGAACACAGACAATGGGATGTAATTAAACAGCAAAAAATGTAAAAAACCCAGCCGATGTGCACAGCCGGTGGAAACGAGCCTGCCATGTGCATACCGTTCCATCTGCCTCCTGCTTCTGAAGCTACATTTTTCCTTTTTTATGAGCGATTGGAGGCTTGATACAAGTGTTAATGACTCCCGGGCTTCTGTCTGGCCTGCGTTGGTTTTTTGAAGGTTAAAATGGGATGGAGGAAGGGCGCAGACACAATAGAGACAGCGCTAATGTAGAGTGTGTTTGGTGTGTTAATGAATGTGTCAGCCACCTTAATGCTTGATGTTGAATTAACACTCAAGTTTGCCTTTTGATGAACACCTGTGAAGGTGATTTTATTATACAGTAGCTTTTTCAGTCCAGACGGCGTAAATGCTTGTGTGATATAAATCTCGTATGAGGACTGTCCTCTTCATGGAAACACCTACTTTCCACCTAAATTTACTTTGGTTCATTTGCCACTTTAGATATCCATGTACAGTAGCTTAAGCCGTTAAACACACCCATGTGTTGTGCATAATGTCACACAGTATCCCAGTTATTACTGGTCAGTTTTGGACCACAGTCTTCACAGCAATGTCACTGATGCAGCGATGTGTCTGTGCTCTTCTGAGTGTTGGTCCACCACCCAGCCAACTTCAGATCAACTTTTCCACCACAAATGTGCCTGTGCCCATTCTGGACCAGTGAACCAGGGGTTATAAGGGACATGTCCCTTGCACTTTTTCAAAAGGCAGTTTTGGTCCCCTGCAGTTTTTACCATCCAAAAACAATGTTACGCTATGTTAAATCGAGACAGGTCAAGCACTAGGACCAAGTGGAAAACAACCACTCAATCTGAAGCCTGTTTCCTTTTAGACCACCCACAAGCTCATCAATTGGCTCTGCCATTTCTTGATAACATGTGATTGGCCATCCCTGTTGTCACTCTATCTAGTTGTAAACAGTGTTAGTTGGCCAGTAGTTCGTGCTCAGCTTCCACTTTAAGTTGTTAACATGTTATGTGTTTGAATCTGTGTCTGTGTTTGGATGAGTTGATTATGTTGACATGTTAATAATTAACTTCTGTGGTTTTGGGGTCAAATTGACATGTGTTAACTGTTTGATTTTTACTGAAAAATTAGGTATAATTTTATGCAAGTGAGGTCTATTGACCATGCACACCAAATATAAGTGTAAAATTGGTGGTAATGAGTTGGAGTGAAGTTGACTAACAAGGTGAAACACTGAATTGGGTGATAATCTTATGCTACAGGCTTTACAATCAGTCACACCACAAAGGGAACAGTTAACTTAACAGTAACAACAGAAAAGTAGAAGAACAACTAGAAAACACAGGGAACTTAAAGAGTCTGAGTTTTATTAAATGTTCCATTTACTAATGTATTAGTAGTTTATTAATAAATAATAATAATATTCATTATTTTGTTATTAATAAATATGAATAATAATTTTACAATAATGTATTATTTGTTAATAATTATTAATCAATTAAGTTATGTTAAATGCATGGGGTGACACCAGTGTTT